>WNGS01126340.1:0-10498 GCA_020271785.1 Procambarus virginalis | reverse complement strand
TACACCCCCTTCCAGTTCCCAGGGAGGGTGGGTTGTGCAGACAGCGGCACGGCAACATAATGACGTCATGCTAGTTTGCTAATTTTTTATGGGAGTTCTGTCCACCTGTTCAGCCTTCGTTCGCAATAATTTTACCAGAATATGGGTTTGTTATGGGGTGTCTATCTTTCTGGGTGCCTGTCCTGGTCGATGGCAGACATAGAATGCTCCCAACCACAGGGGAAGTCTCTATAGGCCATTGCTCCTCGTACCTCTCTAGAGGGGGCCCAAGGTTCTGGCTCATGGTTCCCGGTAGGCAAGAACTCCATGCATTGACCGATGCCAGAAAGATATACATATCCATTCAGTCTGGATAGCTCCGGGGAGCCTCCGGGACTCACCCAGAAAATGGCGTTTCATACATTCAACGCTGTTTTTTTTTTATATTCCAAGGGTTGACTTATCCAAAGCAAAAATGCTTGCAAATCAAAGGTCCTAAACTGTGGAATGACCTCCTAGATGAGATTACAAATTTTACTTCTCTTGTCCAGTTTAATTAAACAAGAAACTATGAACCACATTATCAACTTTATATAAAAAAATTTCCTAACCTTTTCTCACCCTATATATCAACCTATGTTTTGTTGATATTATGAAGATTACAGTACTTATAATTGTAACACGGGACGGGTTCTCTCTTCCTTCTACCCTCTTTTTCTCTCTTTTTACCCGTATTCTTTACTTTAGTTCTTAACCAAGGGACCCCACGACTTTTACTCGAGCCGACTCCACGCCACGTGGTCTCAAGACGATTTACCGACTTGAGATTCTACAACCCGTATGACGTGAAAATAGACTTCTAGCAAAGTTCTAGGATCTCCTTTCCGCCGCCACCACCAGATCAGTAACCAAAATGAGCAATGATCGAGATCTGGTTCGATCACGCTAAACAATCAACCTTGGGGCTTGATTCCCCACTAGTACAAATAAACCCTGGATCTTACTTGTGTAGTTAATTAAAATCAACAGGAGTAATAATCCTGATTCGGTGTTAGAATCGGCGCCCAATTCAACTCGGCCACGTGGGAACCACGTGACAAGGACAATTCACATAAATATAACAAACACATGGAAATAATGAAAATGCAAAATACTAACTAATTAATTTATTCAAACCTAAAACAGAGTCTAAGAAATTATAATCCTGACTTGAACACTCCCTGACTGAATATGCCCTGACTATAAATTTAACGGCAATGAGTGGACTATTCCCTACAATCACTCTTAAAGCAACTCTACCTTCTATGTTGACCCGCTTGGGTAGAGTGCTGGTCTTATGGGAGGTGAGATGGTGACCTCCCCCAGTTGATCCGGCTCCACACTGATCGTCCTCTCTGCTCCTCTACCCAGAGGCCTAGATCTGTATTCTTCCGCTAGTATCTAAGTTACTTTGCCAGGCTTAAGTTATAACAATTAACCTCTGTTGTACTGAATTTCCAGATTGATTGATATTGTACTGAAGTTAAATTACACAAACATCTTAAGGAAGAGCTATTCCCAATTACAACATAGCTATTTGACCTTTGAGAAATAGAGGACATGGAACCTCGTGACCTATGACCTCCGGTCACTCCGCCTCACAGCCTAGTTCTTGCTTGTGACGTCACTGATGGTGACTTAAACTCCTTCTAATAATGAGAATACTCTTGATATTATACAGTAATACTATACAATACAATTTGAATGCAAAATGACTGAAGGTTAATTTCTCTAAGTAAGTGAATACTGTAGAATGATTCATTATGAAGCTTGGGAACAAAGGTGGTTATTTCCACCGCTAAGTCCCTGGGGGATGCTCCCACGCGGGTCCAGCTTCCCATTCTCCCTTGTGTAGATAACCATTCTGGATAATTTTTACAACAAGCCTCGATTGTTACAACCCCCCCGCACAAGCACTTAGTAAACCTTGTTAATTTGTTAAAAATAACGAGGTTTAGTATCCAAACCCACAATTTAACTCATTGCCACAAACAAAAGCTAACCTAACTAAAAATTTTGACAATCATTAGAGTGTCCAACATCATCATAATAAACATGTTCAAATTCATAAAATTTCTCAGCTGTCAACTGACAGCAATCCTCCAACATCAGGAAACATACATCCTACCCTTACTGACATAGCTAAATAACATGTCCCTACTCTAACAGCAACTACTAGCTATTAAAATCTCTTGGTTCTTCTTCAACCAAAGCATAAAAGTTATATCTTCAGACTGAACTTTCAGTCATCCGGGAGCGTACTACTGAACTATCAAGTTCACATCCGTGTACTATCCACTCCCCAATCAATGTCAACCTTGACATGCTAAGGAACACACCTAATTTTTATTACATGTATCTAAAAATATAAAAAAAAATCCTATAACTATATCACAGGTTTCAGCTGACTGTACAGCTAAGTGTTCGCACTCACTATAAGTGTCAATGTTTATATTGGTCCGCCTCTCCTGTGTTCAAACATTCTGAAAAAAAAACACTACATAATTTTCCATAACCGTTTGTTCTGGGCTTAGACAATTACACAGGGGCTTCGATTTTACTTACTGACCAATTTATAGAGTAAAGTTATCATATCTCATTATACCAGAATAATTATTTTAAATCTGTTTTTCAACATTTATAAAAAAATGCTCAGATATTCTTTACACAGATGTTCAGAGCCAACTTTGTTGTTTGTATCAATTGTTCATATTGAGTAATTGAAAAAAAAAATCGATGCTGATAGACGCTGAATGTAGTCGATGACGATGTCGATCTTGCTTCTTTCCATGTGTAGACATCAATACCTGGTCCTCTTGTACTCCAATCCGGTACTTTTTACTGACGACAGAGTGTAGTAGAGCTGAGTGCCAAGTGACAGCTGTAGAATACTGTTACTTCGGCCATTGATCTTGCTCCCGACAGTCCACACGCCTTCATCAATCACAGTTCACACGGCAGTCTTGATGTTAACTTGACGTCGCAGATGACCACAGCAGAGCAGGACTGGATGTACCAACGGTGTCTCGTAACAGGAGTGGTGTCAAAGGGTCGTAGAGGCGGGTTTGCTTGTTTGCAGAACAGGTGAATCTCGTCTTCCATCATTGCTCACGACATCTCAGGCGTTTCTTGATATCACCAGGTTACTAGGCCGTAAACACCAACTGTGTATACCCTCGTACCGCCGACTTTAGGCCAAAGGAGGCAATTTTGCGACCTTCTATTGGCGAGTCCCGGAACTCTGTAGGGAAACCGTGCCTTCCACCTGTGACCGCCTTAGTTCCGCGTTCCTGTTGCTTTAGATGACGTAATCATTAATCTTCCGGCGAAACTCTTGAGTACTGCTACTTGCTTTCCAGTTTCTTGACCTCTCCTCCAACACTGCTGGAATGGCTGCAGTCTTGATGACGCAGCAGGTGGGTAGTGGTGATCTCGAGACAGCTACCCTGGCGTTGTATGGCACCTCCGGTGACTGCTATATGTGGACAGCTTGCTGGCCCTGACAACCTCGTATAGTGACGTGAGGCGTCGGCCGGGTGACTCTTGGATAGTCACTCATCCCCAAAGTAACTGATGTATGGGTTACTGGGTCTGGTGGGGGGAGGGCTTTGTGTAACGTGCCTCCCCCCTCTGTCTTTACAGACAAGGGTTCACGTGTGGCTGGAACAACTGGGTCGGTGTACCAATCAGACCTGGGAACAGACAGACACAACACAGCGGAAGCATAGATATACTCTGGGTTTGGTGGAAGTGGAACCCCAGAGCACGGTAAAAGTTGCTACCCGAGTTAAGTATAGTAATAGTTCACCTCATTGCCATTACAGGAAAATCTAATGAATACTAAATTATACTAACCAAGGAAGTTACTTTACTGTACAGCGCGAGATCTCGTCACCATAGGGTGGCGAGACTGCACCTGACTACTGATGAGCGATGACAGAGGGTCATCCTCCTCCCCTGACTCGTCGGTGAAGCCATGAGTCAGCACTGCTGAGTCAGGAACTAGACCCGCTGAAGGCAGTTCTAATTCCTCTCTAGCATGATATTGTTTCAATTTATTTACATGAATTGTCCTTTCCACCTGGTCCTCGAATACTCCTTTTATAACAAGATTCACCGGCCCCGCCCTTTTAATTACTCTATACGGCCCTCGCCACCTCGGAGCTAGTTTCCTGCTCTGATTGGCGGGCGCAGCCTCATTCACTCTCAATACGAGGCTTCCTTCCTTCAACTCAAGAGGGCGCACTTTCTTGTCATAAAAATGAGCATACCTGTTCCGTGCTTTCTTGGACGCTTCAGCTGCAATATTCCATGCATTTCTCATTTTTCCAAGGACCTCTGAAGGATAGTCCTCCCCGTATGCAACATTATGTCTGTTAAGCAGACCTGAGGGGAAATTGCATGAATTACCAGTAAACAAATGAAGTGGTTGGGTGTTAATTGATTGGTGGATGGCAGTATTCAAGGCTAACTGAACATAGGGTAGGTGTTCATCCCAGGTGTTTGCGTCATGTTCAGCAAGGATTGCAAGCATATCCTTGACTGAACGATTAGTCCTTTCCGTCATTCCGTTTGCTTGTGGGTGGTAGGCTGTTGTAAAAGCCGAAGTTGTCTCTAAAATCTTACAAACTTCTCTAAATATATTCCCATTGAATTCTTGACCCCGGTCAGAGACTAAAACTTTAGGAGGTCCGAATACAGTAACGAACCTACGCAAGAACGCATCTGCAACCGTACGAGAATCCTTCTGAGGTAATGCAACTAGTGTAGTGTACCTAGACAAATGGTCAACTAGCACCAACACGTATCTATTCCCTGAATGACTATGATGTAAATCAATCAAATCTGCTCCCACCCGGTCTAAAGGTTCACGAATTTCAGGAAATTCCTGAAGTGGGGCTTGTACCTTAAGGGTACCTTTTCTCCTCTGGCAACGATTGCACGACTTCACGAAATTGATTACTTCAGAAAGTAATCCTGGGAAATAAAATAGAGACTTTGCCTTTAAGTGGGTTTTAAAGACCCCGGATGCCCTGCAATTTTCGAAGCATGCGCAAGCTTTAACGCTGATGACCGCAACGCGTCCGGAATAACTAATTGAAATACTGCCCTATCATTCTGGCTATTAACATAATACAGGACGCCCTGTTTCATTTCAAAATCATGAATAGGTAAATTCTTTTTCTTTTTCGGATATTTTCCTCCTTCTAAATACTCAATAATTTCTTTCCATCTAGGCTCGTTCATCTGGTACTCTCTCATTTTATCTGCTGGAATGGCTTCAATATTTTCATTAACTTGAACTGCCGCTATGTTTCGACTTAGCGTATCTGGAACAACATGTGCTGGACCAGGCTTGTACAAAATCTGGAATGAGTGGGCAGAAAGTTCGTGAGACCAGCGTGACATTCGTGGGCATTTTGTTCGCTTCTTAAATATGTGCGTTAACGCTCGATGGTCTGTGAAAATTACAGTGCCGCTGAAATAGGTAAGGTTCGAAGTACCTAACTGATTCTACTACTGCCAGTGCCTCCCGATCCGTAGCTGAATAACGAACTTCAGGTCCTTTGACCTTTCTACTAAAGTAGGCTACTGGATGGGGTAAATTATCCGCATCTCGCTGAATTAAGCACCCGCCAATAGCTATACCGCTGGCGTCAGTGTGCACCTCCCACTCTTTCTCAAAATCAGGAATCGCCAATACCGGTGTCCTGATTAGTTGGTCTTTCAGTTTGCGATAGGCCTCGTCATGCTCAGATTTCCACACAAACTTCGCATTTTTCTTCGTCAGATCAGTCAGGGGTGCTGAAATGCCAGCGAAACCTTCAATATGACGACGAAAATATCCGGCCGGCCCAAAAAACCTACGCACGTCCTTTGCTGTCCTTGGAGTAGGCATGTCAAGTTCAAGTTCAAGTATGTTTATTGAGATAAGCAAGAAATACATCTCAAAGGGATAGAGTAGCTTAGGCTATTTCTACCCCCCTCTACTTCAAGTCCCTCAAGGGGCGCACAAATTCAGTGAGTCAAATACACAAATAACATTACAAGAATCCCATTTAACATTGCAGGTTAATATAGTAAGTACAGCATATTACAAGAATCCCATTTAACATTGCAGGTTAATATAGCAAGTACAGTATATAATTGTCACACTCTTGGGGCAAACTTCTTGTAGCTCCTAAGTATACTGTCTATCATACCATTATCACACATCCAAACAATTTGATGTGGTACACTAGTTAATTCCTTATTTCTATAGTTTTCAATAAGTTGACACTCTAATACATAATGTTCTAAGGTGTGGGCGTGCGGCATACCACATAATTTACACTCCTTATCTTCTTCACTGACATCAACACCGTATTGCCAGATATATTTGTATCCTAATCTTAATCTCATGTAAATTGAATCCTTCCAAGTAGACTTTCCTTTACCATAGGTGAAGGACGAATTTGTATTTATTATTGAATAATGCTTAAGTGTGTTACTACTGTCCACCATTGCCATTCTCTTTATCATTTCTTCACCCTCTTGGATCATCTTGATTCTTGTTTTTATTTGTTTCAAGGTTAACTGACATATAACATCAACAAGAGGTTTTTTAGTGGCTCTTTTCGCTATGTCATCAACTACCTCATTCAACAGGATTCCCACATGTGAAGGGATCCACATGAATCTTACTTTATACCCAGTTTTTTCTAATTTCTTAACATTCTCTCTACACTCTATCACAATATTCTGATATACTGGGCGTCTGCTATTTAAAGACTCTAACGCTCCTCTGCTGTCAATAAAGAAGCAGGCATTTTTACCACATTTGACTACTTCCTGTAATCCTACTAAAATTCCTTGGAGTTCAGCCTGCGTTGAAGAGACATTGTCAGTTAAGCGGCGTCCAATAACAGTATCTACAGTGCCGATGTCAGTGTACTCCCTGATCAAGACTCCACACCCTGCCTTCCCATCCCTAGCTACTGACCCCATCACAATATACATGTAGAGTGTTTTCTGTGGGCAGTTTTCTAATTATACAATCATATGTCGCCCTCAGCTCTCCTATTTCATACATACTTTTTTTCTTTTGCAAGGGAGTAATTACTACATCTACATTACACTCCTCCCATGGTGGGTGACTTTTCTCTTGGGCACAGCGGCCGCCGGAGGTGCTTGGTTTATTGTACACCCCCGCACCCCCAGCCCTGGGGAGCGGGCATTGGAATGTGGACATGTAAACCATTACCCCCCCTCCCCTCACTCCTCCTGTTAACAATAATACAAATAATAAAAAAAAAAACTAATAATATTAATAAAAATAATAATGAAGAAACTTACTGTAATACCCTTGTGCTTGAATGAAGATGAAGGAAAGACTCAATAAATGTGTAAGTGTATTAAAAACTAAATTTTCAAATCTAACCTTCATTCCTTCTCAATGTGCTGTATACCATGAAATGATTATACATTGTTCTATTGTGAACATTGTATACAGGGCCTTAGGATATACATCCCCACAACAATGAACTACCTCCCAGGTATCTAATTACTGCTAGGTGAACAGCAGGTCATCTAGCAGTGAACACCACCTGCCAGCTCACCTAGTAATGAACACCACCTGCACATCGCACCGCACCACCTGCCAGCAGGTGCAGAAGTACGATGGAGAGAGCAAAGTATACAATATTTCAAGTATAGGAATAGAGATATATTTAGGATTTAACGTTTTCCTAAAGTTTCAATAATACCTTTATTTGATGGTGCTACATAGCCTTCCCGGCTTGGTGCCTTCTTTGATAATTACTTACAATTATTGAAGTTTATCATCATCTTTTACAAAAAGAAATTAACATAAAAATGTAGTCATTTTAATACACAACAGGCATAACTGTGGCGTGCTTATCTCTGAAGCTAGACACAGGTATAATGAAATAATCAATGATGGAGTCAGAGTTTGTCTCCTGTGGATTCCTTCCCATATTGGTCTCCGAATGCATGATGGAACTGATGAGTTGGCCAAGACATTTGCTCGTAAAGAGGGAATTGATTACCAACTTGGACTGCCTTTGAGCAGCCTGAGGGCAGTAATATCCCGGGAACATCAACTAAATTTCGGAGACTTGAGGCAAAGTGAAACTCACACCAGTTACTCCATCTATCATTATTCTATTATGCAGGAAGAACCGCACGTCTATGGGTCATCCAATAATGTTAGCAGACTTCTTGATGTTACCACTGCTAGGCTTAAGCTCGGCTACAAGTACCTCTGGGAGTTTGTAACATCTGCTGATGTAGATCTGACTAAATATAAACTCTGTCAGCAGAACTATTCGCATACTTTGCGTCATTATATAATGGAATGTGAAAAAAATCACGGAACTTAGAGATAACACCATCAATGGTTTCCAAGAAATGTGTAAGCACTTCATTCATAATGATGTGCTGCCCGAAATCTTAGCGAAGTATCCAAAATTTGCTTACTGTAAGTAATGCATGCACATGACTGTAAAGCTGCCGCCCAGTTGGGTGGGTGTGGAGTACATGACTGTAAAGCTGCCGCCCAGTTGGGTGGGTGTGGAGCACATGACTGTAAAGCTGCCGCCCAGTTGGGTGGGTGTGGAGCACATGACTGTAAAGCTGCCGCCCAGTTGGGTGGGTGTGCAGCAAGACTAGTAACTGTGTGACTCACCATAGATGTAAAGTGCCTTGTATAGTGACTGTTGTGAGCCTCTTGTTGATCACTTGTGACACAAAAGATTATTTGTGTGGGGGTGATTAAATATGTATGTGTATGTATACATGTATATGTATGTACATGTATGCATGAGTATATGTATATATAACATTAATAATTTTGTAACTAGCGTCAAAAGATTGTTATTTGCTTAGTTAAACGAACTAGAGGGTTCAGTTCCTGAACCGATTATGTGCCTCTGTAATCCTTTACACAACCGCCCACGGGGTGGGTATGGGGTGCATAATAAAGAAAGAAATTGAAAAACAGAACTCGATATGTATGTAAATTATGATACCGGATAAGATCACTATTAAGAAATTAATTATAAACCACAATATGTTCTGTATCATCAAAAATTCGGAAACATATATATTTTCAAATATTTGTAATTAAAGTATTTATTTAGGAAATATGTATTTTAGTTTCCCTAGTTAGCTCTGAGAACACATATTCTTGCAGCAAGAATTTCTTTCCACCAATTTGAGAGGTGCTAATGAGACTATAGTCTCGACCCACTGGACAGGTCATGAACAACAATCAACTATAGCACCATCTATGTCAGAAGATATTCAAAATGTTCTTGATATCATTCAAATTGTCAATACGAGAGCAGAATACATAAGTTGAGTGATGTCAAAGGAATCATATTGACTGACCGAGCCCTATTGTAAATATTTGTGGCTTCCTGACCATAAAGTTACCGCCACGGTCTAGGGTAAGAGACCGGATGTACCCAGTATACAAGCCACGCTAGCTATTAGTTCATATAAGCTGACAACTTACCCAGATAAACAAAACTTCCTAATAATATATATTCAATTAATACAAATGAAATGTTTAAATCGTGATTATATATGTATCACGTGGACAATTTTTAATGTAATTTTTCCCCAGATATTCGGGCTCCTTATTATGCTTCGTCTTGAGGCAAAGCCCAATACCTTACGCCATATTTGATGCTCTGTCCACAGATCATTCTCTCTCTCAAATCATATACACTGATGGTTTCCTACACCGCCCCACGGGTGCAGGTGCAGTTGCCTCTACCCATCAGACAGAACTATTTGCCTTCCTTCTTACACTAAAATGTGTACAAGTCTCTAAACTTGATGCATTAATTGTAAGTGATTTTCTATCATCCTTAGTTACGCTTAACACTCTCAGACACAATTGTAACATGACCGGGTCTGAAGCTAGACAGAGAAAACACAACATTATTAACGATAGTCACAAAATCCATTTCATGTGAATTCCATCTTCGTTGGCCTGCGAAACTTAAGGAATAGTCCAGAAAATATCTACTAAAGTTTATCTCAAGTGTGAAGATACTTCAGCTGATACTTAGATATTTCCAGTAAGTGTAAAGATAAGTGCTGACGATACTACCTTCATCTATTCAGACCCCAACCCAAACGCACTAAATAATAATGTAAATAACAAAGTTAAAAAGTCCACTCACGGAAGTAAACCAACAAAATCCAACTAAACATAAAATAGACCGACTACATTTTAATTGGAAGTAAATCCTCAAACCAAATTAAATTTCAGATAGACAATGTTAACATTAGCAATAAAAATTATGGAAAGTTCCTTGACCTATACATAGACAAGAAACTGAACTTCAGCATCCACATACAACACATATGGGTGCTGAGAGAGAGAGAGAGAGAGAGAGAGAGAGAGAGAGAGAGAGAGAGAGAGAGAGAGAGAGAGAGAGAGAGGAGAATGAGAGAGAAGAGAGAGAGA
>WNGS01126338.1:0-10187 GCA_020271785.1 Procambarus virginalis | reverse complement strand
TGTGTGTGTGTGAAGGGTGATCAGTATGCAAGCCGCCTGCGGGCCCTCACCTCCTCAAGGGCCCCAGGACGCCTCAGCCATGCCAAGCACCGTCTTTCACCGCCGTGCCATGACATGTCATGGTCCCCGCACCACAGAGTACATGGCTTATACCTTGTGCTACCGGTTATTCCAGCTACTACCAACCTTTTGTATATTTATAAGCGAATAAATAACTCACTTTTAAAGGCTTCATGAGGGGGGGAGGCTAGGTAGGTTCTTATATGGCGCTGGATCAGTCAGGTTGTGATGGTTGTGTGGAGGTTGTGAGCAACAGCTTCACTTGCTGCCCGTGGTCCTCCCACCTCACCATCTTGCTAGGGTGTAGTGTGTCAGGGTGAGGTGTTGCCACCACCTGGCACCGTTGGTGGCACCACCACCACCACCTGGCACCGTTGGTGGCACCACCACCACCACTTGGCACCGTTGGTGGCACCACCACTTGGCACCGTTGGTGGCACCACCACTTGGCACCGTTGGTGGCACCACCACCACACCTGGCACCGTTGGTGGCACCACCACCACCACTTGGCACCGTTGGTGGCACCACCACCTGGCACCGTTGGTGGCACCACCACCACCTGGCACCGTTGGTGGCACCACCACCACCTGTCACCGTTACAGGACGCGGGACGGGTAACGGACACCGTTGTTGTTGACGGTGGGAAGCCATCCTGTTGCTCCCTGGTCACCCTTGTGACTGATATCATCCTCTGGTTATGGCTCCCTCTCCACCACCGCTATCTTCAGATATCTCCTCAGCATCCTAGGCTAGGGTTATCGTGTACTAGCCTTGGCTAGTGGTGCCATGGGGGGTGGTAACAGATGTCAGACATGTGTTGTGGTGACTGGTCTCTCTAACAGGTGTCCTCACAATGCGTATTCACAGATGTTGTGTGTGTGTGTGTGTGTGTGGTATGTATATGTATGTATAAGTGTGTGTGTGTATTATGTGTATGCGTATTGTGGATATGCACCAGGCCAGCTCCTTACCATCCCTAGGATGAGACTACTATCCTCAACACCTGATTAATTTCCCAAGTGAAAAGGAGCATTAGGTGAAAAGGAACGCGTGTAGTGTGCTGGTGTAGTCAAGGCTGTTGACGGCTGTTCCATCCATGGAGGGGTGGTAACCATTGGTAATTAGGATGGGTATGACCCGATTGCCCTGGCACGCATGACTTGGTAACTAAAACATGCACACAAACGCGCAAGCACACACACACACACACACACACACACACACACACACACACACACACACACACACACACACACACACACACACACACACACACAAACCTCCCCCTCTCACCCCCCCAACCCTCCCCCTCTCCCCCCCCCAAGCCCTTCCTCCTCCACCAGTCTCCCCGTACCAGATTCTCCCAGGTCCCGCTCACCCCCAGACCCCACAGGTTCCCCCCAGAGGAGAAGCAGAAGAGAGTCAGGGTAATGTACTCGAACATAGATGGGATCACAAGCAAG
Source organism: Procambarus virginalis (assembly GCA_020271785.1). Classification (NCBI taxonomy): domain Eukaryota; kingdom Metazoa; phylum Arthropoda; class Malacostraca; order Decapoda; family Cambaridae; genus Procambarus; species Procambarus virginalis. Next base: position 8,663 of record WNGS01126338.1, on the reverse strand, counting down.
GCAAGTGAACTAAGGGAAGGGCACAAGAAGTTAACCCAGATGTAATCGGACTCACTGAAACAAAACTCTCTGGAATCATAACGAATGCCATGTTTCCCCAGGAGTACACAGTAATAAGGAAAGAAATGGAAGGTAGGGGAGGAGGCGAAGTGGCCCTACTCATGAGAAAGGAATGGAGTTTTAAGGAGATGGCTATCCTGGGCTATGAGGGTTTCAGAGACTACATAGCAGGCACCATGACAATGGGAGGACCAAGAATAGTAGTAGCAGTAATATATAACCCTCCACCAAATGACAGAAGACCCAGTCAAGAGTACAAAAACAACAACATGGCAGTTAACACTATAATTGAGAGGGCAGCCTCTGCTGCCTGTAGAAATAGATCCCACCTGCTCATCATGGGGACTTCAATCACGGAAGGATTGACTGGGAGAACAAGGAACCGCATGGAGGCGAGGATACGTGGAGAGCCAAACTACTGGAGGAGGTGACTAGAAACTTTTTAACCCAGCATGTCATAGAACCCACAAGGATGAGAGGACATGACGAACCAGCGAGACTCAACCTGGTCTTCACCCTGAACGACTCTGATATAAGATAAATTGGTTTTGAGGCCCCAGTAGGAATGAGCGACCACAGTATATTGGTGTTTGAGTACCTGATTGAAGAAGGGTTATTGAACTCGAAGAGGGATACCGAAACCAAAAGGTTAGCATACCGAAAGGGAAACTATGAGGAGATAAGAAAATTCCTAACAGATATAGCATGGGAAACAGAGCTCAGGGAAAAGACGGCCCAAGATATGATGGACTACATCACGCAAAAGTGCTAGGACGCAGCAAACAAGTTTGTCCCCGCCCAAAAGGAAAACAGTGAAATGAAGATGAGAAACCCATGGTTTAATTTAGAGATGTAGGCTAGCTAAGCAGCAAAGTAAAAGGGCATGGAGAAACTATAGGAATAACAGGACACTGGAGAGCAGAGAAAGATACCAGAATGCCAGGAATGAATATGTCAGGATGAGAAGAGAGGCAGAAAGACAATATAAAAAAATGACATCGCAAGCAAGGCAAAGACTCAGCCTAAATTGCTGCATAGCCACATCAGGAGAAAAACAACAGCAAAGGAACAGGTTATGAAATTAAGGATAGGGGCAGAAGGATTCACTACAAACGACAAGGAAGTGTGTGAGGAACTGAATAAGAAATTCCAGGAGGTCTTCACCTTAGAGCAAGGAGAAATCCCAGAGATAAGAGAGGGAATAGCTAACCAGGAACCACTGGAAGAGTTTGAGATTACCAGCGGGGAAGTAAAGAAGTGTTTACTAGAGTTGGATGTGACAAAGGCTATAGGCTCAGATGGAATCTCCCCTTTGATACTAAAGGAAGGAGCAGAAGAACTGTGCCTACCACTCTCCATAGTGTATAACAAATCACTGGCAACAGGGGAACTGCCAGAAATTTGGAAAGCAGCTAACGTAGTCCCGATATACAAGAAAGGGGATAGACAGGAGGCACTGAATTACAGGCCAGTGTCCCTAACCTGCATACCATGCAAGCTGATGGAGAAGATTGTGCGAAGAAAGCTAGTGGAGCACCTGGAGCGAAAGAACTTTGTAACACTGCATAAACATGGGTTCAGGGATGGCAGGTCCTGCCTCACGGGGTTACTTGAGTTCTACGACCAGGCAACAAAAATATGGCAAGAAAGAGAGGGGTGAGCAGACTGCATATTTTTGGATTGTCAGAAAGCCTTTGATACAGTGCCACACAAGAGGCTAGTGAAAAAGCTGGAGATGCAGGTTGGAGTGAAAGGGAAAGTACTCCATTGGATAAAGGAGTACCTAAGCAACAGGAGACAACGAGTCAGTGTGAGGGGGTGAGGTCTCAGATTGGCAAGACGTTACGAGTGGAGTACCGCAGGGGTCAGTCCTTGGACCTATACTGTTTCTGATATATGTAAATGATCTCCCAGAGGGTATAGAATCGTTTCTCTCAATGTTTGCCGATGATGCAAAAATTATGAGGATTGAAACTGAGGACGATAGTAGGAGGCTACAAGATGACCTAGACAGACTGAGTGAATGGTCCAACAAATGGCTGTTGAAGTTCAACCCGAGTAAATGCAAAGTAATGAAACAAGGCAGTGGAAACAGGAGGCCAGACACAGGATACAGAATAGGAGATGAAGTACTTAATGAAACGGACAGAGAGAAAGATCTAGGAGTTGATATCACACCAAACCTGTCTCCTGAAGCCCACATAAAAAGAATAACGTCTGCGGCATATGCGAGGCTGGCTAACATCAGAACAGCGTTCAGGAACCTGTGTAAGGAATCATTCAGAATCTTGTACACCACATATGTAAGACCAATCCTGGAGTATGCGGCCCCAGCATGGAGCCCGTACCTTGTCAAGCACAAGACGAAGCTGGAAAAAGCCCAAAGGTATGCCACTAGACTAGTCCCAGAACTAATAGACATGAGTTACGAGGAAAGGCTGCGGGAAATGCACTTTACGACACTGGAAGACAGAAGAGTGAGGGGAGACATGATCACAACCTACAAAATCCTCAGAGTGTAACATTTGGTACGATAACCCCCATTGTAAAAGTGGGTAAAATAGTCACCACTGTGACTTCTATAATGAATTCTAAACTAATAAAGTAAACACTACTACTTATCCTGAGTAACACTTCCTGATCAGTTGCACTTGGTAACACTGTTATTGAACACTGGAATATGAGCTGACATATGATGGTTACACCGGAACCAAAGGTACACTGCCAACAAGGAAATGCTACACAGGATTAAATACGCTGCCACCATCTGCCTTTGACCACTGAGACTAAATCAAACAACGAGGCAAGAAACATTGCTTGACTTGGAGAGTACTTTCTATGACTGTCATTAATTATGGGACGGGTGTCAGCCACTATAACCAAAAGACACTAAGAGGATTCAACAATTGACACAGACGGGAAAATTTAACATGAGTTTATTGAGATACCAAATTATACTAAACACCACTTGTAAATCCTACTCTAACACTGGCAAAAAGTTAAGAAATTTAGACATGGAACAAAACCTCAGAGATCACACACATTACCTTAATTAAGACCTCTGTCTCTCCATCCGGTGGACACTGTCTCTCCCCTGGCTGTGGATGTTCGTCACACCCGCTCTGGATCCCAGCACCCCGTACTCTGTCTCTCTAAGTCACTACAGGACCTCTATATACACCTCACAAAGGGGGGGGGAGGGGAAAATTTATTGTGCTACCTACACCCTACACCAAGACGAGGTTGGCCACACGGGCACAAACACTCAAGAAATCTCATTAAACTTGTTTGACAGTCACCATACCCTGTTCAAGAGAAGAGTATTCAATTACGTGTGTGACTGACCTTTGACCTGGCTAAAAGGGGGAGATCCCTGTATGTTTACACAAGGAATCTGTGGTCTCCTTCCACCACCCTGCCTGACAAGAGTATCCTGAAATATTACCTACTTGAACCTATGCTGACTAAGACTAACCCAGGAATTTTTTTTTAAACGGAGGTCATCTGGACTGATCTCTTGGAGCAGGCTTCCCTGGGGTGTGAACTCTAGGGGGGGGGGTCATGGGTGTTACAGAGGGAGGTAAATACCCTATGAAGAAAGGTACTTTTCCCTGCAGCATTTTGACCTGCAGAAGGGTGTTCTATATTATGTTAACGACATGAAAGATCGTGCGGTTTACCAGTTAGTCATCCCCGATGCGTTATGATCATCGGCCGTGAAACTCGCGCATGCATCTGAGATCGCTGGTCACCCTGGGGTCTTTAAGACCTATATGAGAACAAAACCTCAGAGATCACACACATTACCTTAATTAAGACCTCTGTCTCTCCATCCGGTGGACACTGTCTCTCCCCTGGCTGTGGATGTTTGTCACACCTGCTCTGGATCCCAGCACCCCGTACTCTGTCTCTCTAAGTCACTACAGGACCTCTATATACACCGCACAAATGGGGGGGGGAGGGGAAGATTTATTGTGCTACCTACACCCTACACCAAGACGAGGTCGGCCACACGGGCACAAACACTCAAGAAATCTCATTAAACTTGTTTGACAGTCACCATACCCTGTTCAAGAGAAGAGCATTCAGTTACGTGTGTGACTGACCTTTGACCTGGCTAAAAGGGGGGAGATCCCTGTATGTTTACACAAGGAATCTGTGGTCTCCTTCCACCACCCTGCCTGACAAGAGTATCCTGAAATATTACCTACTTGAACCTATGCTGACTAAGACTAACCCAGGAATTTTTTTTTTTAAACCGGAGGTCATCTGGACTGACCTCTTGGAGCAGGCTTCCCTGGGGTGTGAACTCTAGGGGGGGTGTCATGGGTGTTACAAGAAGAATCGACCTGGTAAACAAGGATAAACTATTCAACACTGGTGGGACGCGAACAAGGGGACACAGGTGGAAACTGAGTACCCACATGAGCCACAGAGACGTTAGAAGGAACTTTTTCAGTGTCAGAGTAGTTAACGAATGGAATGCATTAGGCAGTGATGTGGTGGAGGCTGACTCCATACACAGTTTCAAATGTAGATATGATAGAGCCCAGTAGGCTCAGGAATCTGTACACCAGTTGGTTGACAGTTGAGAGGCGGGACCAAGAGCCAAAGCTCAACCCCCGCAAGCACAAATAGGTGAGTACACACACACAGGTGTGTGTGTTTGTGAGGGTGAGGACTGGTACACAGAGAATGACAAAGAGGTGTGTGAGGAATTCAACAAGAGGTTTCAGGAGGTCTTTACAATAGAACAAGGAGAGGTCATGGCGCTAGGAGAGGTGGCAGCAAACCAGGCGACCTTGGAAGGGTACGAAATTACAAGAGAAGAGATCAAGAGGCACCTATTGGAGCTGACGTGAGAAAGGCTGTTGGGCCGGACGGAATCTCACCATGGGTATTGAAAGAGTGTGCAGAGGCACTCTGCTTGCCACTCTCCATAGTGTATAGTAGGTCACTGGAGATGGGAGACCTACCAGAAATATGGACGACGGCGAATGTCATCCCAAATACAAAAAGGGTGACAGACAGGAGGCACTGAACTACAGGCCAGTGTCCTTAACTTGTATACCATGCAAGGTGATGGAGAAGATCGTGAGAAAAAACCTAGTAACACATCTGGAGAGAAGAGACTTCGTGACAACCCATCAACTTGGATTCAGGGAGGGTAAATCTTGCCTTACAGGTTTAATAGAATTCTATGATCAGGTGACAAGGATTAAGCAAGAAAGAGAAGGATGGGCGGACTGCATTTTTTGGACTGTCGGAAAGCCTTTGACACAGTACACCATAAATGGCTGATGCATAAGCTGGAGAAACAGGCAGGAGTAACTGACAGGGCGCTCCAGTCGATAAGGGAATACCTAAGCAATAGGAAACAGTAAGGGGTGAGACCTCAGATTGGCGTGAAGTCACCAGAGGAGTCCCACAGGGCTCTGTACTCGGATCTATCCTGTTTCTGATATACGTAATGATCTCCCAGAGGGTATAGACTCATTCCTCTCAGTGTTTGCTGACGATGCCAAAATTATGAGGATTAAAACAGGACAGCTTGAGGCTTCAAGAAGACCTGGACAAGCTGAAGGAATGGTCGAACAAATGGTTGTTAGAGTTTAACCCAAGCATGTAATGTAATGAAGATAGGTGTAGGGGAGCAGGAGACCAGATACAAGGTATCATTTGGGAGATGAAATACTTCAATAGTCAGAGAGAGAGAAAGACCTGGGGGTTGATATCACGCCAGACCTGTCCCCTGAAGCTCATATCAAGAGGATAACATCAGCAGCATATGCCAGGTTGGCTAACATAAGAACGGCCTTTAGAAACCTGTGTAAGGAATCTTTCAGAACATTATATACACCACATATTTGATTGTTGCCGCCGAAGGCAGCTAGTTTATTGTGCACCCCATACTCATCCTGTGAGCGGTAGCGCAAAAGCATTACAGAGGGCAAAAAAGGTCTTTATCAGACCTCATCTTAGATTATTACATAAAAAGTTTCATCTATCCTTCACACCTTATAGTTACAATGTCAGCTAGTTACAGAGAAAGTGCTATTTCAGGAGCTAAATATTTACAGTAAGTCATCATATATTAATATATACCACATATGTCAGACCAATCCTGGAGTATGCGGCTCCTGCATGGAGTCCATATCTAGTCAAACAAACGACAAAACTGGAAAAGGTTCAAAGGTTTGCCACCAGTACCCGAACTGAGGGGGTACGAGCTACAAGGAGAGACCACGGGAATTAAACCTCACGTCACTGGTAGACAGAAGAGTTAGAGGGGACATGATTACCACATACAAGATTCTCAGAGGAATCGATAGGGTAGATAAGGACAGACTATTTAACACAAGGGGCATCACAACACAAGGAAACCATCAACAGGAAACACTACAGTGAAAAAAAATGCAACCCAACACCTTTGCAACATTGCTGGCAGGGGTGGGCCACCTTCAATTGAGCCCCTCCTTCCCCCCCCCCCAACCAGACCTTTCTCCTCCCACAAGACTCCCCCCCCAGAGCATCACCTCTTCCTTACTGTCCATCATTCAACATTTATAGCGATGCTTTATTAGGAATTGCAACGGAAATAACACCCCCCACCCATCTCTATCTTCCCCCCCCCCCTTTCCTCCTCCTCCTCCTCCTCACCCACTTTATACTTTTATTTTTATTTACTCAATTATTTATTTATTATTATATGTATTTACTAATTTACTTTTTTGCGATTTATTTACTGTATATTTACTTTATTATTTTTTTTACTAATATTGACTCTGCCCCCCCCCTCTCTCTACTTCATAATGGTTTCCTTTAATCCCTTTAATTGTTATTCACGTATGACCTATAATTAATATTCGAAATAACTATATTAATTAATAATTTAGTATCAAGAATGCATATATATATATATATATATATATATATATATATATATATATATATATATATATATATATATATATATATATATATATATATATAAACTTATCGATTAAAGGTAATCGTGTATAATCATGTTGAATAAGCTGTAATTAATTATGACGAAATGTATAATCTTGTTCCGACTCATCATAGGGTGGCCTGGATGGGCTCCTCGTCCCAAACCTCATCACCTTGCACTTACTTTGATTAAGGTCTTGTAACCATTTCTCAGCCCCTATTGTTTGCCAAAGTTCTACTGAAATATTGTATAAACCTGTGTAGCCTGGTTCGTGTCCTTAGTGTGTGCATCATCTGTAAATCCTCAGGTGTTTACTGTAGCGGGGGGGGGGAGGGGGGGGGATGGTCACTCGTCACCTGGGTGGCAACACTTCCTACCCAGGACTAGCCACTTGAGATTCTAAAGAAAATTATATTTTAATTCGTACAGCAGATAGTTTACCTACCAGCCAAGCCTTCCCTAGAAGAGACAAGGGTCCCGGCCCACTGCTGGTGGCTCGGGCGGGGCCACAAGGAATCGTTCTTTGGATTGATCTTATGTAACGCTGTAATAATTCACTGTGATAGGCTGATCACGGCCTTGCTGTACACTGGGGGACCAGAACTGTGTTCTGGTCTCTTGTGATACTTAAGTAGCCTCGGGATACTGGTGTCCATTCAGGGTTACTCGCTGACACGTGTGTGTGTGTGTGTGTGTGTGTGTGTGTGTGTGTGTGTGTGTGTGTGTGTGTGTTTGTGTGTGTGTGTGTGTGTGTGTAATTACCTAAGTGTAATTACCTAAGTGTAGTTACAGGATGAGAGCTACGCTCGTGGTGTCCCGTCTTCCCAGCACTCTTTGTCATATAACGCTTTGAAACTACTGACGGTCTTGGCCTCCACCACCTTCTCCCCAACTTGTTCCAACCGTCTACCACTCTGTTTGCGAAAGTGAATTTTCTTATATTTCTTCGGCATCTGTGTTTAGCCAGTTTATATCTATGACCTCTTGTTCTTGAAGTTCCAGGTCTCAGGAAATCTTTCCTGTCGATTTTATCAATTCCTGTTACTATTTTGTATGTAGTGATCATATCACCTCTTTTTCTTCTGTCTTCTAGTTTTGGCATATTTAATGCTTCTAACCTTTCCTCGTAGCTCTTACCCTTCAGTTATGGGAGCCACTTAGTAGCATGTCTTTGCACCTTTTCCAGTTTGTTGATGTGCTTCTTAAGATATGGGCACCAAACAACAGCTGCATATTCTAGCTTTGGCCTAACAAAAGTCATGAACAATTTCTTTAGTATATCCCCATCCATGTATTTAAAAGCAATTCTAAGTTAGAAAGCATAGCATAGGCTCCTTGCACAATATTCTTTATGTGGTCTTCAGGTGATAGTTTTCTATCTAGAACCACCCCTAGATCTCTTTCTTTATCAGAGTTCTTTAAAGATTTCTCACATAATATATAGGTTGTGTGGGGTCTATGTTCTCCTATGCCACATTCCATAACATGACATTTATTAACATTAAATTCCATTTGCCAAGTGGTGCTCCATATACTTATTTTATCCAGGTCTTCTTGAAGGGCATGACAATCATCTAAATTTCTTATCCTTCCTATTATCTTAGCATCATCAGCAAACATGTTCATATAATTCTGTATACCAACTGGTAGG
>WNGS01126335.1:0-22071 GCA_020271785.1 Procambarus virginalis | reverse complement strand
CTAATTAGCGTGCATATTTTATGGGAAAAAGACTAATAATTAGTTACATGATGAGAAACAGGCTAGGATAACTAGAAAAAACTCTGAAGTGGGTAAGGGCAGGAAGCAGAGTAACTAAGTCTTAGAGGTTTCGAGCTGGTTTATATATATTAATATATATATTATAGATATATATATATATATATATATATATATATATATCTATATAGAATATCTTTATATTTCCAAACTCCATTCCTAGCTTGACCAAACAAAAATCTCCTTAGCGCTACCTAAAACCTTCAACTTGCCCTAGAAACCAACTATGGAGCCATAGCAAACAATTGAGCAAACAATTATATACAAAAAAGAAACCCAATTTCTAGCAAACATATAAACATAGAGCCCTAGCAAACAAACCTGGAGCAATAGTACACAAACAACCACTGGAGCACAACCATGTACGAACCGGAGCACAACCATGTACGAACTGGAGCACAACCATGTACGAAGTGGAGCACAACCATGCACAACCCAAAGCCCAACAAGTCACACCCCTGGAGTTCTGTAATTGGAACCCGACAAGTTGAGTAACCGGAGCCCTACCAGTTGTCCAACCGCAAGCCTAGCTTGAACGAACCAAACAAACAACCTCTGGATCACAACCATGCACAACCCATAGCCCAAGTGACACACCTGGAGCCCGACCAGTTAAGTAACCGGAGCCCGACCAGTTGTCCAACCGCAAGCCCAGCTTGAACGAACCAAACAAACAACCTCTGGACCACAACCATGCACGAACCGAAGCCCGACCATGCACAACCCATAGCCCAAGTGACACACCCGGAGCCCGACCAGTTAAGTAACCGGAGCCCGACCAGTTAAGTAACCGGAGCCCGACCAGTCAAGTAACCGGAGCCCGACCAGTTATTTACCCGGAGCCCGACCAGTTATTTACCCGGAGCCCGACCAGTTGTGTAACCGGAGCCTGACCAATTGTGTAACCGGACCCCGACCAGTTGTGTAACCGCAAGCCTAGCAAGTATACATCTCATCCAACCCTCAGAAACCTAAAGTCCCAGAGCACAACCAAACTCCATTCCTAGCTCGACCAAACAAAAATCCCCTTAGCCCTACCTCAAACCCTCCACATGCCCTAGACTCCAACTATTGACCCATAGCAAACAATTGAACTATATACAAAAAACAGATTTCTAGCAAAGATATAAACAGAGCCTTAGCAAACAAACCTGGAACACTAGTACACAACCGCTAAAGCACAACCATGCACGAACCGAAGCCCGACCATGCACAACCCATAGCCCAAGTGACACACCCGGAGCCCGACCAGTTAAGTAACCGGAGCCCGACCAGTTATTTAACCGGAGCCCGACCAGTTATTTAACCGGAGCCCGACCAGTTGTGTAACCGAAGCTTGACCAGTTGTGTAACCAGACCCCGACCAGTTGTGCAACCGTAAGCCTAGCAAGTATACATCTCATCCAACCCCCACCAAGCTAAACACCCCTAAAGCACAACCAAACTCCATTCCTAGCTTGACCAAACAAAAATCTCCTTAGCGCTACCTAAAACCTTCAACTTGCCCTAGAAACCAACTATGGAGCCATAGCAAACAATTGAGCAAACAATTATATACAAAAAAAGAAACCCAAATTTCTAGCAAACATATAACATAGAGCCCTAGCAAACAAACCTGGTGCAATAGTACACAAACAACCACTGGAGCACAACCATGTACGAACCGGAGTACAACCATGTACGAACTGGAGCACAACCATGCACAACCCAAAGCCCAACAAGTCACACCCCTGGAGTTCTGTAATTGGAACCCGACAAGTTGAGTAACCGGAGCCCTACCAGTTGTCCAACCGCAAGCCTAGCATGAACGAACCAAACAAACAACCTCTGAATCACAACCATGCACGAACCGAAGTCCGACCATGCACAACCCATAGCCCAAGTGACACACCTGGAGCCCGACCAGTTAAGTAACCGGAGCCCTACCAGTTGTCCAACCGCAAGCCTAGCTTGAACGAACCAAACAAACAACCTCTGGATCACACCCATGCACGAACCGAAGCCCGACCATGCACAACCCATTGCCCAAGTGACACACCCAGAGCCCGACCAGTTAAGTAACCGGAGCCCGACCAGTTGTCCAACCGCAAGCCCAGCTTGAACGAACCAAACAACCTCTGGATCACAACCATGCACGAACCGAAGCCCGACCATGCACAACCCATAGCCCAAGTGACACACCCGGAGCCCGACCAGTTAAGTAACCGGAGCCCGACCAGTTAAGTAACCGGAGCCCGACCAGTCAAGTAACCGGAGCCCGACCAGTTATTTACCCGGAGCCCGACCAGTTATTTACCCGGAGCCCGACCAGTTGTGTAACCGGAGCCCGACCAATTGTGTAACCGGACCCCGACCAGTTGTGTAACCGCAAGCCTAGCAAGTATACATCTCATCCAACCCTCAGAAAGCTAAACAGTCCCAGAGCACAACCAAACTCCATTCCTAGCTCGACCAAACAAAAATCCCCTTAGCCCTACCTCAAACCCTCCACTTGCCCTAGACTCCAACTATTGACCCATAGCAAACAATTGAACTATATACAAAAAACAGATTTCTAGCAAAGATATAAACAGAGCCTTAGCAAACAAACCTGGAACACTAGTACACAAACAACCGCTAAAGCACAACCATGCACGAACCGAAGCCCGACCATGCACAACCCATAGCCCAAGTGACACACCCGGAGCCCGACCAGTTAAGTAACCGGAGCCCGACCAGTTATTTAACCGGAGCCCGACCAGTTATTTAACCGGAGCCCGACCAGTTGTGTAACCGAAGCTTGACCAGTTGTGTAACCAGACCCCGACCAGTTGTGCAACCGTAAGCCTAGCAAGTATACATCTCATCCAACCCCCACCAAGCTAAACACCCCTAAAGCACAACCAAACTCCATTCCTAGCTTGACCAAACAAAAATCTCCTTAGCGCTACCTAAAACCTTCAACTTGCCCTAGAAACCAACTATGGAGCCATAGCAAACAATTGAGCAAACAATTATATACAAAAAAAGAAACCCAAATTTCTAGCAAACATATAAGCATAGAGCCCTAGCAAACAAACCTGGTGCAATAGTACACAAACAACCACTGGAGCACAACCATGTACGAACCGGAGTACAACCATGTACGAACTGGAGCACAACCATGCACAACCCAAAGTCCAACAAGTCACACCCCTGGAGTTCTGTAATTGGAACCCGACAAGTTGAGTAACCGGAGCCCTACCAGTTGTCCAACCGCAAGCCTAGCATGAACGAACCAAACAAACAACCTCTGAATCACAACCATGCACGAACCGAAGTCCGACCACGCACAACCCATAGCCCAAGTGACACACCTGGAGCCCGACCAGTTAAGTAACCGGAGCCCTACCAGTTGTCCAACCGCAAGCCTAGCTTGAACGAACCAAACAAACAACCTCTGGATCACAACCATGCACGAACCGAAGCCCGACCATGCACAACCCATGGCCCAAGTGACACACCCGGAGCCCGACCAGTTGTCCAACCGCAAGCCCAGCTTGAACGAACCAAACAACCTCTGGATCACAACCATGCACGAACCGAAGCCCGACCATGCACAACCCATAGCCCAAGTGACACACCCGGAGCCCGACCAGTTAAGTAACCGGAGCCCGACCAGTTAAGTAACCGGAGCCCGACCAGTCAAGTAACCGGAGCCCGACCAGTTATTTACCCGGAGCCCGACCAGTTATTTACCCGGAGCCCGACCAGTTGTGTAACCGGAGCCCGACCAATTGTGTAACCGGACCCCGACCAGTTGTGTAACCGCAAGCCTAGCAAGTATACATCTCATCCAACCCTCAGAAAGCTAAACAGTCCCAGAGCACAACCAAACTCCATTCCTAGCTCGACCAAACAAAAATCCCCTTAGCCCTACCTCAAACCCTCCACTTGCCCTAGACTCCAACTATTGACCCATAGCAAACAATTGAACTATATACAAAAAACAGATTTCTAGCAAACATATAAACATAGAGCCCTAGCAAACAAACCTGGAACACTAGTACACAAACAACCGCTAAAGCACAACCATGCACGAACCGAAGCCCGACCATGCACAACCCATAGCCCAAGTGACACACCCGGAGCCCGACCAGTTAAGTAACCGGAGCCCGACCAGTTATTTAACCGGAGCCCGACCAGTTATTTAACCGGAGCCCGACCAGTTGTGTAACCGAAGCTTGACCAGTTGTGTAACCGGACCCCGACCAGTTGTGCAACCGTAAGCCTAGCAAGTATACATCTCATCCAACCCCCACCAAGCTAAGCACCCCTAAAGCACAACCAAACTCCATTCCTAGCTTGACCAAACAAAAATCTCCTTAGCGCTACCTAAAACCTTCAACTTGCCCTAGAAACCAACTATGGAGCCATAGCAAACAATTGAACAAACAATTATATACAAAAAAGAAACCCAAATTTCTAGCAAACATATAAACATAGAGCCCTAGCAAACAAACCTGGAGCAATAGTACACAAACAACCACTGGAGCACAACCATGTACGAACCGGAGCACAACCATGTACGAACTGGAGCACAACCATGCACAACCCAAAGCCCAACAAGTCACACCCCTGGAGTTCTGTAATTGGAACCCGACCCGGAGCCCGACCAGTTGTCCAACCGCAAGCCTAGCATGAACGAACCAAACAAACAACCTCTGAATCACAACCATGCATGAAGCGAAGCCCGACCATGCACAACCCGAAGGCCAACAAGTCACACCCCCGGAGATATTTAACCGAAGCTCGACCAGTTGTGTAACCGGAGCCCCACCAGTTGTTTAACTGGACCTCAACCAGTGAAACCGCTTACCCGCCGTAGCCGTAAACGCCAAACCTCTGCTGGGTTTTAAAATACAGCTGGGAAAGATCAGGACAAATGGCGGGACCTTTGACGAGCCGCCGGCATACTGCCCTCATCGAGGCCACTAGTGTTAGTGCCCCTCAGGTAAATTCAGTTCCCGGAGGGGTGTTCCCGCTCCTTCCTGTTGGGAAGTTGTTCATCTATTGTAGTATTATACTATCATGCAAGAGGAGCCACACATCTATGGCTCATCCAATACTATCAGCAGACATCTAGATGTTACTACTGCTCGGCTTAGACTCGGTTACAAGTCTGGGAATTCTCACTATCTGCTGATGTAGACCTGACCAAATGTGTCAAGAAAATTATTCGCACACCCTCCGTCACTATGTGATGGAGTGCGAAAAGATACGTGAATTTAGAGACAATTCCATAACCAATGTTCCAGCAATGTGTAAATATTTCATTCAAAATGATCTGCTACCAGAAATTTTAGCCAAATATCCCCAGTTTGCTAACTGTAGGTAGTAACTAAGTGATTGTAACCTATCCACCGCTGCCCACTGGATGGGGGGCGGTGTGCAGGACAAACATATCAATTGTGACACTAGCTCTCCACATGTCAGTTGCTTAACTTAGAAACTGTACTTGAGGTCGATCTCGAACCCTCTCCCCAAGTAAAACAAACAAGCAATACTTAGTGGGCCAGCCAGAGGCTTAGGGCCCGCGCATGACTATCCCTAAAAAAAGAAAAAAAATCTCGAACCCATTTACGATGTGACGACTTTAACTAAATTGTAACTTGCTTAGCTAAATGAATTGTGGGGGTTCAGTCCCTGAGCCCATTATGTGCCTCTGTAACCCTTAATTTCCACTACTGCCCACAAGATGGGTATAGGGTGTATAATAAATAAACTAAACTAAACTATTGCAGTATTTGTACATTGAACTGTCGCTTGTCACTAAACTTAGTTTTAACTATTAACTCGATGAAATAATATTACCTTATACGCGAGAATAATTCAGAATACACGGCGATAAAATTGATGAATGCGGCTTTGGGTCGGGCGGCGGCGTAGGCGAGCCTGGCCTGAGGACAGGCAACTGTAAATGCTTCTCCCTCCACATACTTCAAGTGAAAATAATTGCCAACAGAACCTAAATACCGAACCTACTATATACGCCTAATTAATTATAGAATATAAAATTAATTTATACACGATAAAAAACTAAGTCGATAATAAATGCGTCTTGGGATGTGGGGGAGACGACCGCCGCGTTAACGAGCCTAGCCTGACGACGGGGTAGTTTAATAATGGGGAAGTGTATTCCACATAATATCCTACCCATATAATGTTGGCAAATCAAGATCCTCAAAATCTTCCACAATATCCGAGAGAGGACGGACTATTTAGCATTAGTGGAATACAAACATTTGAATACTACAGAACCCGGATGAAAAAAAATACGGAAACTGACTCAGAGACATTACGAAAAAAAAACTATCAGCCTTACCAACACAGGAACGACGAACCGCACGCCGCGGCTGCTTCTTGACAACTGACCGGTCGCAGTCCATGACCCGTAGCGACCTACCGACCCAGAGACCCCCTGCCTAAAATTATTTGAACGCCATATTGAAATTCCTGGGCGTATAGCGCCAGGAATGTGTAAATTAATATTTATATGCATTATAGGCCTTTCTCAAGTAATTTATAGATCTGAATATCATATATTGTCTAACAAACGAATTATTTAAGTTGATATTTTAATTATGCCAGATACTAGTTTCATCGTTCACTAGAAAATTCGTCGGAGGATTTATTTTTTTATTTTTGTGTATTTATATATAAAAAAGAGTTTTTGAATTCTTGTAAAACCACTAGCATGCATAGCGTTTCGAGCAGGTCCTTAATCCTATTTTTTCCCCGGAATATGACCCGCCAAATTGTTTAACGACCTATTCTCTGCTGGGTAAACAGTTAAGGGTTGTCGCCCGGCCACGGGATACGAACCCAGGTCAAAGCGCTGGCGAAGAGCCGGGCGCGCGCTTTACCACTGCTAATGTTATAACATTAGAACATAAAGTATTCATATATGCTCTCTTCTTCATCATAAATGAACATTGTATGATGAAGACATGACAGTATTAGTATACTTATTGTGTTAGTAAGTATACGATTCTGTATAATTCTATAGGAGACAACAGATATTTTCCATCCTTCAGTGTGGCTTGTTGAGCTCGAAACCGTTGCTCCTTGTTCGTCTTACATCTAGCCTTTTGAAGAAGTGTTCTGGGTTAATATCTTCCAAATTATTCAGTAATTTAAAAGTTTTGCTGAGAGCAGCCCTGTCATGTCTGGTTCCTGTGGCCCTCAACCATCCCTGGTGTGAAAGTCGAGTTCGGAAAAGATTTTAGTCGTCCGGTACCTGGTGAAATCGTTGTTCCTTTTTTTGTGATTGATTGATGAAGATTAAGCCACCCAAGAGGTGGCATGGTAATGAATAGCTCGTAAGTGGAAGATTTTTTTGGAGTGAATGTGATCTTTGGTCGTAAAAGGATATACTGCGTGCTGTGCTCGCATTTAAATCGTCAGTCTGATTCTGCTATCGCGGGGTGCTTGTATGTGTTGCATCTGACCATAAATAATCACCATTGAGTTGCTTAACATTAATAGCCCAACTTGCTTTTAAATTAGCCCCAAAAAGTAGCAAGTAGCGAAATTAAAAATTTGGGAGCGCGGGGGCTCTCAAAAGTAGCCCAATTCGCTACTGTATCCCAACCCTGTATCGAAGTCCTCCCAGAGTAGAACTACTGACATTCACAGAATGGAACCACGAAACATTTGCCTATAACTCTTGGGCACTTATTTACTGCTAGGGTAACAGAGGCATTGGGTGAATCGTGCCTAACCATTTCTGTCCTGCCCGATTCCCGATTGTGAGTCGAGAACGAACCTAAATGTCTTCTTTCTCCCTTTCCAATATTCATTACTATAAACTTTGCCCACACCAAGGGTTATATAATAATAATAATAATAATAATAATAATAATAATAATAATAATAATAATATTTATTTGCAAGAATAAATTATTGTCCTACTAATTTTCTCATTGATATATCAATTAATGTGATTTCTTTATGAAGTATTATTATTATTATAATTAGTTTCATTATTTATTCTTATTATTATAGCGGTTTCCATTATAATTTCATACTCTCGTTACCCATCAAAGCTTTTATATCCGGAAATAATTGTACTTAAAATGTTCTGCTATAAATCTATAAGATAGAATAGTACATTTGTACGTGTTTGAAAAATATATATATAAATATAATATCGATGTTTCCGCCATACCAATACTAAAATAGATACCCATGAATAATCTACATCTTTTAAAGTTTTATACTCTCTTACATAACTCAGGAATAGAGAATTTTGTTTATCAACAAACGTTCCCTGCGAGGTAGGTTATGGAGCGCATCTTCAATTTCTTCAATTTCTTTCTTTATTATGCACCCCATACCCATCCCGTGGGCGGTGGTGTAAAGGATACAGAGGCACATAATCGGTTCAGGAACTGAACCCTCTAGTTCGTTTAGCTAAGCAAATAACAATGTTTGACGCTAGTTACAAAATTATCAATGTTGTATACACATGTACACACCTCATCCATACATGTACATATATATATACGTATACACATATACATACACATACATATCTAATCACCCACACAAATACACACATCAAGAATCTTTGTGTCACAAGTGACACAAAGAGGTGTCACAAGTGACATTACAAGAGGCTCACAACAGTCACTATACAAGGCACTTTACATCTATAGTGAGTCACACAGTTACTAGTCTTGCTGCACACCCACCCAACTGGGTGGCAACTTTACAGTCATGTGCATGCATTACCGACAGTAAGCAAATTTTGGATACTTCGCTAAAATTTCGGGCAGCACATCATTGTGAATGAAGTACTTACACATTTCTTGGACACTATCTGATCCCTCGTTCGTCGTCGCTCTTGAATCAACAACATATTGTGGTAATATTAGGTTAAATAAATCTTGTACAAGTGATCATTTAGTAATGTGGTGAAGTCTTCAATATAATAATGATATAAAAGAGCAGACCTGTATTCCCCATGCTGTTAAAATGTTTTCACCAACAATGAATAACATTTGAAAAAAAAAACTGTTACTGGGATGCAACGCCAAGTTGTTGGCGGCTTAATAACAATTTCACGTTTACTAGTTGTATCTCCAGAGGCCAAGTCCACTACGGGCTCACCATAGTCTGTGCTACTTGCAACTTTTTGTTCTGAAAAGTTTTTGTTCTGTTTTAGCAGTCTCCGTGGTGTAGTGGTAAGACACTCGCCTGGCGTTCCGCGAGCGCTATGTCATGGGTTCGTATCCTGGCCGGGGAGGATTTACTGGGCGCAATTCCTTAACTGTAGCCTCTGTTTAACGCAACAGTAAAATGTGTACTTGGATGAAAAACGATTCTTCGCGGCGGGGATCGTATTCCAGAGACCTGCCCGAAACGCTACGCGTACTAGTGGCTGTACAAGAATGTAACAACTCTTGTATATATCTCAAAAAAAAAAAAAAAAAAAAAGTAGCTGAATCTTAAACAACAACAATCTATCATCCCAGGGAAGATGATAGGTCTTAAAGTTTTTCAAATTCTCACCATATGATTTCTAAATAGGTACAATATTCAATATAAATAGCCAAGGACTGGCAACATCATCCTATATCAATTTGTCAGCCTATTGTGAGCACCTCAGAATTCAGTTTTAGCAATAACTTAAAAATTATATGGGTTTTACATAATGTTGTATATATATAGTTCTATATACATTATCACTACCCTATGCAGGCGATCAACTACAATAATGTGGCTGAAGTATGTTGGGCAATCCACACACTAGAAAATGAAGGGACGATGACGTTTTGGTCTGTCCTGGACCATTCTCAAGTTGATTGTGAATGTGATTGTGAATGTCAACCAGCCAGCAAGACAATCGATTTGAGAATGGTCCAGGACGGACCGAAACGTCGTCGTCCCTTCATTTTCTAGTGTGTGGATTTATCACTACCCTGTTTGCCATGCTCATGTGGGTGGGTAAGAATCAACCTGGAGACAAAAGGTGAATTAACAGTAAACAAAAGTAATAGTTAATAAATAGAAAAATATAAATATAATTGGATTTATGTCATCATTCATAATACAATATATATAGCAACACATAAACAAGCACTACCACACATCAGCATTCACACAGCACCTCCACTGCTGCATAATAACAGATTATCGTAAGCTCTGTTAGCCTGATTGTGTTTTGACTACAGAAGAATAACTCGTTGGTATTTAATGGAAAAAAGAATTCTGCTCCAAATGGTTTAAATTGGATTGCCCTACTTGCAATGATACATCTAGTATAATGTCCCAATTCCAGATTGATTGTAAAATTTGCTTTCCAACAAATCCTTTAAGCCAAACTTAACTTGCTAAAATGTTAAGTAAATTGGACTGATTTTATATCGATAGATTTGTGTTTCTGCTCTTATATAGGCTTCTTGAGTGATGTATATTTACAGTACTGTAATTTTGACTACTGTAATTTGTGAATTATTACTATACTGTACTGTATAGCCATACTGGTTTATCATTTTTCTTTTCAAAATTTACTTGATTAGTGCTACTGTACACTACACAGGAATTTTGTAATTTCTTTTGAGAGTTTCAACCATATTCTCAATCATACTAATACCAATTACAACAAATTACAAGAGCAGAGAGTAAAAATACGGTACAGTACTGTGCAGTACAGTACAATACTGTATTTATGATAAAATTGTGTTTGGCTTTCCAGAATATTTCCAATTCATGGAATATACAAAATACACATTAAATTAAACTTTCTTCATTACAGTGCAACAAAATCCAGTGACAATGTCTGATGGAGAAGATTCTCCTGTGGCAGTGGGAGGAGGAGGGGTTAGTGAGCGGCAGTGGTATGTACCAAATTTGGACAGCACTGTGTCTGGTGACTCCCCACCAGATTCTCCTGAATCAGCAAATGCATCAAACATTCATACCAGTAATGAATAT
This sequence comes from Procambarus virginalis, assembly GCA_020271785.1. NCBI lineage: Eukaryota > Metazoa > Arthropoda > Malacostraca > Decapoda > Cambaridae > Procambarus > Procambarus virginalis. Next base: position 11,034 of record WNGS01126335.1, on the reverse strand, counting down.
ATGGAGTTGGATGAACCAGAGATGTTGGACGAGAAAAAAGCACTTCTGGAGGAGTTTGAGCGTAAACGGCGAGCTCGAATGATTCACGTAACAACAGATGACAGTGAGGTGAGTAGAGCCACATATGGGCAATTATAGATCATGGTCAGTTTGGCATACAAATTTTATTTGAATTTGATTAGTATACAGATTTATGTAAATTTGGTTCCTTGACCATTATTTAGCAACTGAGATAATTTAACTGAAACCCAACTTGAAATGTTAAGTAAAAATACTGTAAATATGCAGTTGGTATGTTAAGGATTTAAACTTTTTTATAACTACTGGTATTAAAATTCACTGAAGAGTACAGTATTACTGTACAGTACTTAAAATTAGGTCCGAAACACAAAATTCTAATTGGCTCATTCACTCAGGGTAATTTAGCACAAAATAATTTTAAAAACAAAAAGAAAGGTACATAAAATTATCCACCTATTTTTTTCATCACATTATGTAATGTAACATTTATATTTCTTATTCCACTTAACACTATTAATCTCTTTGACACCGATCACGTCCATTTTTTTTTCTTTTGAGTCCTAGCCGTGAACAGGACTCGCGTCCACTACAAAAATATTTGTATAAAATTCATTTTTTATCCGATCGACCTCGGGATAGTTTCAAAATAAGCGCCTTTAGAATGCACACAATTTGATGTCAAAATGAAAGATGTAATCCGAAACTTGATGTTAGAACACTTGAAAGATTATAAATACGTTTTTGGGTCTAAATTTTAAATTTTAAAATATTTGTTAAAATTCTGTTTATTGTGCTATTATTATGGGACTAGTTTTAAAATGCGCACATTTAGATTGCAAACAATTTGATACCAAAACGAGCGACGTAACACGAAAGTTGATGTCAGAACACTGGAAAGATATAAATAATTTTGATGATAAGCACCCAAAATTAAAATATTTGTTAAAATTCCAGTTATTGCTCTATTATTATGAGACTCGTCTTAAAATCCGCGCCTTTATATTGTGAACAATTTGATACCAAAACAAGCGATGTAACATCAAAATTGATGTTATCAAACTGAAAGAGTATACACATTAGGTTGTGGTGTGCAAAGTGGTGCTTGTTCAAGGGTAACTTTAGGCTTTGCTGCAGGGAGTCTCGCCAGGCTTTTGGACATTATATGCATATACACCTGCAGGGAATTTAATTGCGAACACAATGATACCAAAACGAATGACGTAGCACGAGAATTAAGGTGAGAAAACTGAAATGAGTATACACATTTAGGCGTTGACGCACCCTCGCCCGCACCTTCCACCCCATGACATCAAGGTCTGCGACGCTCACACGCCACGCGTGATAGTGTTAAAACAGCACTGACTTCCTTAAGTAGCCAGATACAAGTGCTCTTATCCTGTACCAAAATGCTATAGTGTTATTGACAAAGTGATTTTCACAAAGCTTGTATTAAGGTTTCCAAATGCTTATCTGTATATATGTATGTATATACATATACATTCTATATATATATATTTTCAACTATTGTTTAACTATCCACATATTTCTACAATCATTCACAGTTGCCTTTATGGAACACCTATATGTAATGCTCATGACAACTCAGATTATATACCTTTTATTCTTTATCTTTTTGTGACAGGTAAAGCAACAATTGAGACAACTGGGTGAACCAATCTGCTTGTTTGGTGAAGGCCCTGCTGACCGGAGAAACCGCCTGAAAGAACTTTTGTCTCGACTTGGTGAAGATGCTCTAAAAAAGACAGCGGCTGGGCAACAAGAAACTGACACACCAGAACTTGACCAACAGCGACCAGAAGAGACATGGTATCATGAGGGGCCACAGCCATTGAAGGAAGCACGGATGTTTATTGTTAATTATTCTATTCCTCGTGCTAGGGCAAGATTGAAAAAGGAGCATTTAGATTATGAGGTTCCAGAAGCAACTCGCACTGCTAGGAGACAGGAAGTTCAGAACAAACTGCGATCATTTGGTCTTCTAGGAAGTCAAAATGCTGACACACGACCAGTTTGTTACTGTAGTTTTAGTCCAGATGGAAAACTTTTAGCAACCAGTTCATGGAGTGGTCTTGTCAAGTTATGGCAAGTGCATAACTGCTTAGAAGAGCAAACTTTTCGTGGCCACAATTGTTATGTTGACTGTGTTGAATGGCACCCTAGTGCCACCTTATCCATGGAACCAGCAGGTCTGAATTTAGTGTCAAGTGGACGTGATGGAACTGTTCAGCTTTGGAGTTTAAATAGTGAGGAACCTCTTGGAGAGCTTCCACCTCTTGAGGCAAGAGTATCTCGAGTACGCTTTCATCCTAGTGGGAGGTTCCTTGGGGCATGTGTGCATGATAACAGCTGGAGATTGTGGGACCTAGAAATTCGAGAAGAGGTCCTTTTCCAAGAGGGACATTCAAAACCTGTTTATTGCTTAGCTTTTCAAAATGATGGATCTTTGGGTGCAACTGGTGGCATGGATGCTTCTGGACGTATATGGGATCTTAGGACAGGGAGATGTGTCATGTTCCTCAGTGGACATCAGAACCCAGTGTTAGCCATTGATTGGTCACCTGATGGCTATCATTTGGTAACAGGAAGTGAGGACAACACAGCAAGGGTTTGGGATGTGAGGCAACGTCGATGTATATATATTATTCCTGCTCATACTGGTATTGTTACTGGTGCTCGTTATGATAGGATTGGAGGTCAATACATTGTTACGTGCTCATATGATGGATCGGTTCGTCTTTGGTGTCATGGATCTTTCCAGGCTATGCGTGCTCTTGAAGGACATGGGCAAAAGGTCATGGGTGTAGATGTTTCGCCAACAGATGGCATTATTGCAACTTGCTCCTTTGATCGTACTTTCAAAATTTGGGGACCAGATTAATGCAGATTGTAAATGAGAAATAAATAATAAAATTTGTATATTATACATTTTTCATTATCATTCACATAGTTGTAGTTTGGCTTAGCTTCAGAATTAGTCTTTAATTAAAATTTACATCTGAATATTGTCAGAGAAATATTGCTTATTAATCAGCTACTCAATATTTTTTTTAATAACGCGTGGCAAAATCAAAACTTGCTTACTCAATATACTTGACCAGAAGAGACAAAAAGTGTCTGCTAATGTCCAAAAAATAATGTTACAAACATTTTCCTGAATGGTTAGAGAACAAAGGTGTTAAAGATATACTGTAGTGTGGCAAGGTAGTTTGTTTTACATAATTGCTGTTGAATATAAGAATAAGAGCATTGCATTCTATAATGGAATTAGCAACAGACATCAATGGAGAAGCTGAAGTGCAAATATTATATGCCAAGAGCCATGGAATTAGTGGTAGGAGATGCAAATTTGCATAGGAGGCTAATGACAATCTGAATGTTCCTTATAGTGTGTGCTGGAATTAAAAAACAATTATATACTGTAATGTAATTCCTTCTCCTTAATATGGTGGGTTGTGTAGAATCTTCCTTAGATAATTTAATAATACTACTTATAAATACCAAAATGTATTAGACTATTTGAAACAAATGAAAAAGAATTTCATATGCTAGCTTGGCATTTTTATTGTTGTTGAAAAGTTTCTAGCAAAAGATAAAAGTTGTATGCTGCCTTTATGGATTTAGAAAAGGCATGACTGGATTAATTGTAAAACACTGTGGGGCATTTTAAATATCTATGGAGTGGGAGGGAATTGTTAAAACAGTAAATGCCTTTTATACAAACATACACAAGATCACACTACGTGATGCATCAAATGAACAAACACTTTACCCTGTCGTAGCTCAGTCGATTAAGGCAGTGTCTGGGATGCTCCCGGATGCAGGTGCGAATCCTCGTCACGTCCCTTGTGGATTTGTTCAACATACACAAGAGTAGAGGAGGGTAAATATAGGAGAGGCAAATGATCATTGCCACAGGGTAAATACCCTGACCGTGATGCACCTCAGGTCTGTCAGTCAGTTTACCCCCCTCAGTCTGGAGGAGTCCTTACAAAACACCACAATCTCACGAGGAGGAATGGGACAGAAAGCTTTTTACATTCAATGGTTGATACATGAAACTCCCCATCAGTTAGCAACCCCGAGGTTGCTTACAACGGTGCCTCAAAAAAGAAGGCCAGCTTTTACAGTATAAAAATGTTGACTATGCCTAATTGTAGAAGAAAGGCTTAGGGAAAATTTAGGGGAGCAATGCATCAAATGCCCAAGTGCACTCAAGTGTGTGCCTTATGCTGCAGTTCAAGGTCATTAACTGTTGCCAGTCCAATTACCGGTGCACTCTACTGTGCCTGCCAGTTAGCTCAATCTGTAATCACTAGTCCTCAATTAAAAGGTTGTCTTTTTTTTGCTAAACTATTCCTTTCTACTGCCTTTTCTTATCTCATTACATTTTCTCACTTACATTTTATACTCTAAATTTGCCCTGTATTATTAGATAATGACTAATGATTTCTGACAGGAAAAACTCCCGATACAACCACCCAGATTGGTGTGTAAAATTTATGATAAATGAAACATTATTAATAATCATATTTATTGTTGCTTGCATGTTCCATTTTATACAATGTGCGTTTCATCAGGTAGAGATACACTGGGTTTCAGTCTCGATAAAAGAATGGAGGCAATTACACTAGTTCCCAGTGGTAAAATTTGTGTTATGAAAATATACAACCACTGAGGAAGCTGGGAAGTTGTTCCTAAAGGTTGAAACCACAAACCATGATGCATCCCATCACGTACATGGTGGCTAAAGATGCATACCACTATAAGTGTACCTAATTTCAAACACCCCATGGAATGCTTGACAACAGCCGAGATGTAGAGAATAACAGTCAGAATAAGTGGAGGCAATGAGTAGTGAAGAAAACCTCTCTTCCATGGTACACGTGGTTCAGTCTGGTAGGAAGAAACAAGTGAAATTAATAGTAACAGTGTATGTACAGTACTTTCAATGCTGTAAAATTTCTAAACTGATCCATAGTCACAGGTAAAAGGTGTATCACAAAGTCAAAGAGCTATTATGTAAAATAATAATAATAATAATAATAATAAATTTACACTTGTGTTACTGTTTTTATCTGTCAACACCACTACCTCATTTTCTGCAAACATGCACTGGAGAGGCATTGCATTTTAGACTTTAAATGTACAACAATTACAAGCTAAAATATCAAATATATCTAAAAAGAAACAACTAAAATAAAAATACACAATACAGGTGCAACTTTTTCCATGTTTCTATTCATGTTTCTTACAAAAATAAACAAAGGATACATATTATCTTTAGAGCATATGTAGTTATTTTCTTTTGCTTTTTGTTTTAAGCACATGTGTGCTCATAAGGTTATGCAAGGCAAGATTGTAGATACCTAGAAATATACACGATAGAAAATTAACAATGTAGCCTAGAAGCAGTACCACATAAGGTAGTGTCTCCTTTAGAAAACATCAAATACCAACATGCTATAATACCTTTCACATTAATACTAAATGTTATCACTAAGTGGTTGCCAAGAAACAAGACACTAAGCATAGGAGTGGCTGACCTAGAGCCTGTACTCCACATGGGTATCCCCTGAGGAAGCCCATTCCTAAAAGTACTTCATGCAGATAAACATTAAATCCACAAAATGAAATAAAATAATTTTGCTGTCTATCAGACTATAATTCAAACTGTAGGGATTATGGCAATAAAGAACAGCAAGAGATTAGACCTTAAGGTAGGAAGCATAAATCAGGCCATTTTCATAGAGCTGATTACAAAAATTAAACAGGATCACTAAATAAATTGTATACAGTATATAGAGATATAAAGTAAACATAAGCAGTAAATAAACAAGTTAAAAAAATGTGATGTACAAGATCTTCTGAAATGATATTACAGTGCCAATGGTAAATATGACCCATATTGAAATCTGGAGTAATTAGCAATAATGATTTTTTTATTTCACCAATGACTTGTACTCAGTAATGCACAATAGCACAAACTGGATTTATGTTTATTTTAAAAATCCTACACTTTAATCAAATTCTCATGCTATAAATTTCATCATCTATACTTTTCCTGATACTCCTGATCCAGATTATAAAATATGAGGTATTCATGGACTTAGATTTTTTTATCTGCTCACAGCCTGACATAGAAGTCGCAGCCTGGTTGATTGGTTATTTTGAGACCCCTCTTGAGACTCACTGGATGCTTTTCTTACAAGAAACTTGTCCAATGATATTTGTAGCAAGAATAGACACGCACAGACACCACTCTCATATTTTGCCATACAGTACTGTAGTTCTTTTTTCATTTTTATCATGGTTCTAATTTTCTGTTTGGCTTATATAACTAACTTTCTTTGGCACCACGATGACTGATTTATGCTAAGAATATAAAAATTATCCAAGAAAACACGAGAAAGTTTAGTGGGGTATGCACTGAATGACAGCTACTGGAAAATTGAGTCATCTGTTATGTGTGTTTACATTTGAGTGCCGAGCAAAGGTTGACTACCGAGCAAGAACACAGTGTTCGATTGTTAAATTGTTCAAGTTGGGAGCGATTCAAGTATCGAGGTTCCTCTGTATGTAAATTATATATTAGGCAAAATGGTCAGATATTGAATAAAAAACAAATTTTGCAAATGATTGCTCTACTGTATGGCAGAGAACAGGTAGCATAATATATTATTACCAGTATTTCACAAAAATAACTTTACACAACTTGTAATATTCATTCCTTCTTTCTCCCCCGTCCCATCCCAAATCCTTATCCTGACCCTTTCCAAGTGCTATACAGTATATGCAAGTGTTGTAATGGCTTGGCACTTTTTCCTGATAATTCCTTCATAATATTTTCCATTTGTACAACTCTTTATTGTTGCATGTAAATGCATGTGAAAAATTGCAATAATGCACAGAAAAATAAAAAATTGCTTAGTAATTTACCTTATTACCATAACGATATTAAAAGATATTTTATCTACAGCTATTTATTTTGTTTTCTTCTTACATACTGTATTTGCAAGTGCTCACAAAGCTACATAAATTAATGCCCAGCGTAGGTCAAGGACACATATAGCCCATGCTGGGCACCTGGAAGCAACCCCCCCCCCTCTCCCACTCCTACCAAGAAGAAAGTGGAACAGCAAGCTGATGCCAAGGAAGGTACCCTTATAATAAAGTCAGGGCAAACTAATCAGCTAAGAGCACACAAGATGGGAAGTATAAATGCAATTGTGAAGTACAATGAAAAAATTATAATACTAAGCATGGCTTTCCTTGGAACAACAAAGTCTCAAGGAACACTAATCCCACTTGGTTCAAAAAGAAAACATTGTCAATCCTTACACAGTAGAGTACTGTATTGATGTATTTTGTTGATGTATTTTGTACTACAGTATAATATTAGTTCTATGGGTGCATGTTACTTACCCATCAACTCTTGCTAGAGACACAATAGGCCCCTCACCCACGCTAATTCTTCGTGAAGATACAAATGCCTTTGCATCTGTGTCAAATATACGTATAGTCTGATTTCGTAGACCCATCAAAACCTGAAAAATAAATTACATGAACCAACAACTTATGTCACTAATATGTTATTAAATAGGAAGAATAAATAATAATGGAATTTAGTTTTCTAGAACATTTTAACCACTGTGCTATGTAGAGTACCTTGAGGCGCTCTGAGAGTTGTGCTATTTTTTTTCTAATTAGGCTATATTTTAATGTTTTTTAATGTTTTCATCACTATTTTGAAATGAAAATGGTTGAGTTTGGAAACATTTTGACATTAACTTTATCTGAACATTTATAAAACAACAAAAATATGTCTAACAATTGCACTATGAAGTTTTTGCAGAAACCAGGTGCACAGTGCAGTGGTTAAGAGTGATACCTGTCTGAGAGACATGTGGAGGTTCACACAGGTTCCTATGATACCATGCCATTGCATACGAATTTGGTTTATGGCTGACCCCAATCTGGCCATACTGGGCACATATTCAATGTCAATTACAAACTGAGAAAACCGGGTGAGGCTAACCCAATTCGACTATTTCCCCTAACCAAACTTTTATTTTTTTTTGTAATTTGAGTTAAAAGTTACATAGAAATTTTATCAAACCAAACGTAACTAACCTATCCTAAACCTTACCTAACTTAACATAACTAAGTCAGTAATTCAATTCTTAATGCCTAGTAAGCACGGCCTGATTTGCTTATCAAGCAGATAAATTCTTGGCATTTTAATATTTCTTAATGGGTTTATTCCTAACAATACAAAAATATTACATTACATGAATTATTGACTTAGCTATGTTAGTCATGGTTGGCCAAACTTCTAAATGTTGGACTTGACTAAAAGAAGTCCCAATCGCATACAACAAAATATCAGCATCGAATGCTATGAAACGCCATTTTCTGGGCGAGACCCGGAGGCTCCCCAGAGCTACCAGGGCTCCCCCAAGAAAACCTTATAATTCCAAAGAGAAAATTATTTAAAAACATAATATTTCTGAAAAATTGAGTTTGTTAGGTAACTCTGGCTATCATTCCTTCTACCGGGTAGATGCCTGCTTTCTCTTATAATTTTGAAGCCAGCTTGAATATGCTGAATCTATAATAATATGAATACCCACAATTTCCAATTTACAAACAAATCTCTATGCTGCTCCAGTGATTTGCTCACCACCACCAAGTACTTTATGAATCACTATAGTATTAAATTGCTATTTCACCTGATAAATTACATTTGCTTTAGGACAATGTTAATTAATACTACTAATCACTTACCTCTGTTTGTTCCTCATCTCCCCATGCCATGGATGTGATCTCTTGCTCACGATCCAAAGCCTTCATATTGTGCAAATTCTTGTGGATAACAGCTTTTTTATTTAGATTTATGCCTGTGGAGGGAGGAGGATAGACCAATTAGCTCTAATACACTTGGTGTATTTAAATAGTACACAAGGCGAGAACCGTGTGTATTCATTCCTTACCTGAAGATGTTCCAGTGGAATGAAACAAAAAATAAACCCTTCAATAATCACTAGTTTCTTAACAATGAATTTTGATAACTTGACTGCTCTTCTTAATACTGAGAGTAAGAAAATATTTAGCATAGAAAGCTTATCAGAGCCTTGAACCGTAAACCACAAAAACAGCAGTCCACGGGTCTACCTACTGTGCAACCAGCACCTACAATAAGGAAGAATACCAGAGACATCTATCTGCTGTCCAACAAGAACTTTAGGCCTACCTTGGGTGCTACTTTGGCAACAAAGTGTTGGGTGATCCACATCCTAGTCATATACATTGCTATTATCCATTACAACGTGGATCACCGAACACCAACATGCCAAAGTGGCACCAATAGGTTAGGATAGCTTGTGTTTAAATAGTGATGATGCAGAGTGACACGGCTTATGCCCAATGTTTAACCCCCACTGGTTTAGGGAACCAGCAGGTGATGATAAATCATTTAATCTTAATATTACAGCCTATATATAGCCATACAATAGATTTTTTTTAAATATACTGCACTTGCCTTTCAATATTCCTGTTTCTGTGCCAACATAGACATTAAAATCTTTTTCGGGGTCTTCCATTTTAAATTTTAAGATACTGTAGAGTTAATCTTCTTTTATATAAGACGAGCAATGAGGCGACAGGTTCCTCCTCCAGCGACCTCGTCCAGCACGACACCAGCCTCCAAGATCTGTAAACATGTGGGTCGACGTTTTAATAATGAATCCACTGGCAATGGATTAACACAAACAAATGCACGTTCGTCTAAAAGAGCAACAAGTGTTATTCTTTTAGTATAAAAAATTTTGTGATCCTTTTAATGTGTCTAATTAGCGTGCATATTTTATGGGAAAAAAGACTAATAATTAGTTTACATGATGGAGAAACAGGCTAGGATAACTAGAAAAACTCTGAAGTGGGTAAGGGCAGGAAGCAGAGTAACTAAGTCTTAGAGAGGTTTCGAGCTGGTTTATATATATATATATATATATATATATATATATACATCCAACCCCACCAAGCTAAACAGTCCCAAAGCACAACCGAACTCCATTCCTATCTCGACCAAACAAAAATCTCCTTAGCGCTACCTAAAACCCTCCACTTGCCCTAGAAACCAACTATGGAGCCATAGCAAACAATTGAACTATATACAAAAAAAACGAATTTCTAGAAAACATATAATCATAGAGCCTTAGCAAACAACCTGGAGCACTAGTACACAAACAACCGCTGGAGTACAACTATGTGCGACCCGAAGCCCACAAATCACCCCTCCAGAGTTATAACCAGAACCCAAGTTGTGTAAACGGAGCCCGACCACTTGTCTAACCGCCTAGCATGAACGAACAAACAAACAACCGCTGAAGCACAACCATGTACGAACCGAAGCCCGACCATGCACAACCCATAGCCCAAGTGACACACCCGGAGCCCGACCAGTTAAGTAACCGGAGCCCGACCAGTTATTTAACCGAGCCCGACCAGTTATTTACCCGGAGCCCGACCAGTTGTGTAACCGAAGCTTGACCAGTTGTGTAACCAGACCCCGACCAGTTGTGCAACCGTAAGCCTAGCAAGTATACATCTCATCCACCCCCACCAGCTAAGCACCCCTAAAGCACAACCAAACTCCATTCCTAGCTTGACCAACAAAAATCTCCTTAGCGCTACCTAAAACCTTCAACTGCTCCTAAACCAACTAGGAGCCATAGCAAACAATTGAGCAAACAATTATATACAAAAAAAGAAACACAAATTTCTAGCAAACATATAAACATAGAGCCCTAGCAAACAAACCTGGAGCAATAGTACACAAACAACCACTGGAGCACACCATGTACGAAACGGAGCACAACCATGTACGAACTGGAGCACAACCATGTACGAACTGGAGCACAACCTGCACACCCAAAGCCCAACAAGTCACACCCTGGAGTTCTGTAATTGGAACCCGACAAGTTGAGTAACCGG
>WNGS01126327.1:0-14993 GCA_020271785.1 Procambarus virginalis | reverse complement strand
CCGCCTTGCATTATCTGATATTTACACTAAATGAGTCGGATATAAGGGAAGTTAAGTTAGAAGCCCTCTGGGAATGAGTGATCATAGTGTATTGAGGTTTGAGTATCTGGTTGAGCTAGGAATTATCTCCCCCAAAAAAGAATTGGGAAACAAAGGGCTGGCATACCGAAAGGGAAACTATGAGGACATGAATAAATTACTAAGGGATATACAATGGGACACAGAACTCAGAACTAAGTCCGTACAAAACATGATGGACTGTGTCACCCAAAAATGTCAGGAGGCTGTAAGCAGATTAGTCCCGGCCCGACAGGAAAAAACAGAGAAGCAAAATAAGAATCCGTGGTTTAATAGGGAATGTATGAAAGCAAAGGAGCTGAACCAAAGGGCAAAAAGGAACTTCCGTAAGAACAGAACACCAGAAAGTAGAGAGAGATACCAGAGAACCAGGAACGAGTATGTCAGTGTGAGAAGAGCAGCTGAGAAAAGTTATGAAAATGATATAGCTAACAAAGTCAAGACCGAACCAAAACTACTACACAGTCACATCAGGAGGAAGACAACAGTGAAGGAACAGGTGATGAAACTTAGGATGGGTGAGGACAGGTACAGAGAGAATGACAAAGAGGTGTGTGAAGAACTCAACAGAAGGTTCCAGGAGGACTTTACAATAGAACAAGGAGATGTCACGGCGCTGGGAGAGGTGGCAGCAAACCAGGTGACTTTGGATAGGTTCGAAATTACAAGAGATGAGGTCAAGAAGCACCTATTAGAGCTAGATGTGAGAAAAACTGTTGGGCCGGATGGAATCTCACCATGGGTATTGAAAGAGTGTGCAGGAGCACTTTGCTTGCCACTCTCCATAGTTTATAGTAGGTCACTGGAAAAGGGAGACCTACCAGAAATATGGAAGACTGCTAATGTAGTACCAATATACAAAAAGGGTGACAGACAAGAGGCACTGAACTACAGGCCAGTGTCCTTAACTTGTATACCATGCAAGGTGATGGAGAAGATTGTGAGAAAAAACCTAGTAACACATCTGGGGAGAAGAGACTTCGTGACAACCCATCAACATTGGTTCAGGGAGGGTAAATCTTGCCTTACAGGCTTGATAGAATTCTACGATCAGGTGACAAAGATTAAGCAAGAAAGAGAAGGATGGGCGGACTGCATTTTTTTGGACTGTCGGAAAGCCTTTGACACAGTATCCATAAAAGGTTGATGCATAAGCTGGAGAAACAGGCAGGAGTAACTGGTAGGGCTCTCCAGTGGATAAGGGAGTACCTAAGCAATAGGAAGCAGAGAGTTACAGTAAGGGGTGAGACCTCAGAATGGCGTGAAGTCACCAGTGGAATCTCACAGGGCTCTGTACTCGGACCTATCCTGTTTCTGATATACGTAAATGATCTCCCAGAGGGTATAGAATCATTCCTCTCAATGTTTGCTGACGACGCAAAAATTATGAGAAGGATTAAGACAGTGGAGGACAGCTTGAGGCTTCAAGAAGACCTGGACAATGGTCGAACAAATGGTTGTTAGATTTTAACCCAAGCAAATGTAAAGTAATGAAGATAGGAGTAGGAAGCAGGAGACCGCATACAAGGTATCATTTGGGAAATGAAATACTTCGGGAGCCAGAGAGAGAGTGTGGGGGTTTCTTTTTTGTTGCTGTCACGACTGCAATGCGTACGTCGCCAATGTACATGTGGCAGACGCTTCACGAAGCTGTCGGAATTAGCAAAATAGAAAATACGAGAGCAACCGTACAGGGCCTGGGAGCAAGGTCGAGTTAGAGTCCTTGTGGGTCTCTTCTCAGACTAGCCTCACCTGGTCCTGCTCCACGTTGGTCGTTGGAATCTCCTCAATGATGTAACACTTTAAGGGACTCCTAGGGTCCTCATCAAATTTATAGTTTAGTGACTTACAGGCAACTCGGTGTTGAAGACACTTAGAGCTGAAGGCTGGAGTAATATTGGCAGTATTCAGAAGTGGTTCAACGGAAACACCGCATAAAGCTTAACAGTAGTTTATTTACTAACTTAACCACTAATACATAGGGTGCTTGATTTACTTTCGATTGGCGTCAGCAAAGCTATGGTTGCATTAGCGAGGCTCTTGACGTCTGGCTAATCGACTCGTATCCACTCGTGGAGAAACACCTAACTTAACACAGTTGACAGCCAATCATTAACACGGCAACCTAACTGCCGGTATGCAAAGGGATCACAAGAGTTCCAACCGGATACTCGGTAATGATGATATGCAATAAAAACAATAGCACTGTCAATGGGACAGGCAATAACATGCACAATAATAATGTCACACAATAACTAAATGTGTGGTGTATGTGAAGCTCACATTCACAGACGAGTGAAATGCCGTGATACCACACAGATAAACAGCAAACACCGTCGGGTGTCTTCACCTATACCTGTGTCAGGTATAAGAAGGTGAGAACTGTGGTTGATCACTCAGATAACACAGAAGCAATAAAACAATGACAAGATCTTGTACTTACATGTAGGCTACCTCTCTTATTCACTCACTCACTCAGGCACATTTATGCAAGAACTCGTAGGTGGCCTGACAGCTGGTTTCCTTATTATGATGTGAGACATTGACGACAGGCTTTCCCACAAACCGTACTTGACACGGGGGTACTCGCAGGAGGGCGCGCTGTATGCCTTCAGACACATGCACACACTTTTGATGGCACTGGCGGTGAGTAAGGGTGGTGACGTCACGTAGTGTGAGGCAGGGTGGCTGGCGGCTCGAGGTACTGAGGTACTAGCTATATGCTCTGGACAGTGGCGCCTGCAGGTTATATGGTTCCATGCAGGTACACTGTGGTAAAAGTCACACACAGATTACTTAGGCAGCGGCACTGCCTTAGTTCACTCTAGGTCACTCAGAGATGATCTCCACTTGTCACCAGGGGTTACCTGATATCAGTCTGTTTCGCTCTGGTGATTTGTCACTAGGCTTCTGAACAATATAGTCACGGTCGCGATTCCAGGCGAGCGTTGGTATATCGAAAAAACGCTGAGGAATAGACGGTGTTCTTCTGTCTATTGGTCGATAGACAGAACAGGACACGTCCTCTAGGCACGAGCTCCCTCACGTGAATGCTCTTGCCAGAGGCTGTAGGGCATCTCGTGGGACACACACAAGGGATTACAATTTGACCAATAGCATTGCAGCAAAAGAGCGGGAACCAATCAATCATATTGATCGTTCCCTGATCAGTAGCAGAGGTGACGTCATGAGCACGTCGTGACCACGTCATAGTTGTTATTCTCCATCACGCCTGTTGAGGCTGACCTCAGAGGTCAGTCTGTCGCCTGAGCTGGCGTCCCCTCTCCCTCTCTCACGCTTCGCACCTCCTATGTGTACTCTCTGACCCTGTAGCAATTATGTTTTTCCCTGTATCTACTTCCTGCCTGGACATACGGCGGCCTCTGTATTATAAACGTATTCCTGGTTAAGTGGGCATCCTGGAGATACCCAACATGCCACTTTACTGTCCAGGGCTAACAGTGATAGGGCTTGTGCACAAGATCAGTGCACTGTGCACTGCAATGAGCCATTCAAGTCAGCTGTGGGATAATCTTGAGAGACCAATATTCTCACATTCTAATATATTGTTTAGTCATACGAGAGACAAACCAAGAGAAATACTGAACGTAACTCTATTATTGGATATAAAATAGTGAAATCTTGTTGTATTAAAAGCAGGGAACATTGTCAATATATACCTGGGAGCAGCTTCGTACTTGGCAAGATGTGTGAAGACTAAGAAGCTCTCTAAGACGATATTCTATTTCATCCGTTTCTCGAATAATGACACTTTTTGTTCCCCTTATGTGATGATGGTCACCTATTGTGCCCATGGTTATGAAATACGCTTTTATATATTCACAAATTTTTTGAATATATTCACCCCCCCCTTATATTTTTCTATCTACCGCGAGACAGAATAATAATTATATCAGGGATTAAGAATAATAATCTCTGATAATGTAATAATGAAAGTGCTCAGATTATCTGCTTCTATATTTTTGTGCTTTCTTATAATGGTTTGCAAATTATATATGTATAATCTTAAGGACAAAATATATTTACTGCAACTTTTTTCTTTATCAAAGTAATTCAAAAGTAGTTCAACGGTGTAAATGGCTTTGAAAATTATTAAGAATTATGATAAATTGTAAATGTGTGCACTTGTAAAATATAGAAATGAAAAGTGAAGAGTGCAATGGAACAGAGATATGGATAAGTAATTGATTATCTGACGAAGGCGTCAGGCATGTATAGAACTACACTCTATAGTCTCCTGGAGTTATCGCGGGTCACTTCGGGAGATGACTGAGGGCGTCGTAGTGTTGAGTATGAGCCAAGTGACCCCTCCAACACCAGAAGCGGGTGATGCGAGTTCGCAAAGCGAGTGGCGTGATTTCGCAAAGTGAGTGGCGTGAGTTCACAAGTTCGCAAAACTAGTGGCATGAGTTCGCAAAGCGAGTGGCGTGAGTTCGCAAAGCGAGTGGCGTTGTGAGTTCGCAGAGTAAGTGGCGTGAGTTCGCAAGTTCGCAAAGCGAGTGGCGTGAGTTCGCAAGTTCGCAAAGCGAGTGGCGTGAGTTCGCAAGTTCGCGAAGTGAGTGGCGTGAGTTCGCAAGTTCGCGAAGCGAGTGGCGTGAGTTCGCAAGTTCGCGAAGCGAGTGGCGTGAGTTCGCAAGTTCGCGAAGCGAGTGGCGTGAGTTCGCAAGTTCGCGAAGCGAGTGGCGTGAGTTCACAAGCTCGCAAAGCGAGTGGCGTGAGTTCGCAAGTTCGCAAAGCGAGTGGCGTGAGTTCGCAAGTTCGCGAAGCGAGTGGCGTGAGTTCACAAGCTCGCAAAGCGAGTGGCGTGAGTTCACAAGCTCGCAAAGCGAGTGGTGTGAGTTCACAAGTTAACAAAGTGAGTGGTATGAGTTCGCAAAGCGAGTGGTGTGAGTTCGCAAGTTCGCAAAGCGAGTGGCGTGAGTTCATAAGCTCGCAAAGCGAATGGCGTGAGTTCACAAGTTCGCAAAGTGAGTGCCATGAGTTAAAGCGAGTGGCAGCTTCAGGCGGGTGGTGCTTCAAGTACAGTATATGCAGCGTGCAAGGAGCCGTGCCGCCGAGGACACAGGAGTAACTGGCCTGGCGACGGGAAAGACCTGTAACACCACCTCGACACCCACCATGTCGAGCATAGGGATCACCACCTTCAGTACCGCACCCCCACCTCCTGCCGCGTCTCCTACTGCGTCTTCTGCCGCGCCTCCTGCTGCGTCTCCTGCCTCGCCTCCTGCCGCGTCTCCTACTGCGTCTCCTGCCTCTGGTGGGCGTCAACCCAGCCAAGGCTCTACGCCAGGGGCGCTGACGATACAAGGAAACAGCCGTGCTATCCAGTTCCTTCACTAAACGAGTGCAAGTGAGGGAATAAGAAAGATTACGAGATGAATAAAAATGGGAAACAAAAAGTGGTCGATAAAACAGTGAAGTGAGAAAAAGGAAACAGTTTCAACCAGCACACAAAAAAGGAATTTGTATATATAAATATATCAACCCAAGATGGCAATCTCGTAAGTGCCGAGTGGAAGAAGAAGGAGGAGGAGGAGGAGGAGTAGGAGGGTGCAAGGAAGGAAGAGAGGAGAGCAGACGGTGCAGGAGGACCCGGGTTCGAGCCCTCCCGCCATGGCAAGAGTCCTTTCTACTAGGTATCGCAATAAGGAACATCAGCGGCATGGCATTGTCTTCCCTTCAGGTGAGTTGCTCCTACTATCGTGCCGGCTATTGTCTCCACACACACACACACACACACACACACACACACACACACACACACACACACACACACACACACACACACACACACACACACACGGGTACAGTCCCCTCCCCCCCATCACAAGCAATCTGACACCCTTCACCTTTTGAGTGCGTGCCAAACATGGACTTAATACATACACTTATCATCCATCGCTCTTTCCAGACGAAAGCATTTGGGCAAGCGTTACATTTTTCCATAATACTATTACTAATCCCTTTACCATCAAGTACACTTGAAACAATCACATAATCATTGAGACAAGTGTACCCAGTTATCCTGATAGTTCCACAACTCTAACTACTGAACAACACATGATTTAGCTTCATTTTTGTTACTGATATTTATACCTTAATTTCCTAAATTCCAGTCGGGTCGTAAGTCATTGCCTCCACACTCATTATAACCCGACCTCACCTCTCCTGACCTCTGTATGGACAACGTACACACATGGCTGTATATCCAGCCTCTCGGTGTATATATACACTCGGAGTATACTTTAGTCCTGGGTGGTGGTCTGGAAGTATGTGTGGTGGAGTAAGTAACCCTCCACAGGCTGACTGGAGGAGTAGTTGGAGTCACATAAAGTCACAAGTTATTGCTCAATAAGTTGTTCCCTGTTTGTTAAGATCGTGTGTCATTAACCACTGTGTGGGTCTTATTATGTAATATCAGGAGTCGTTAGTTATGGGCTTCTTGTTAGTCTAAACTAAGAGTCGTCATGTGCTGCCTGTGTGGGCTGATGTGTACCTCACTGTACCACCACTACACCCCATGGTAGTGGCTGTGTACCTCACTGTACCACCACTACACCCCATAGTAGTGACTGTGTACCTCACTGTACCACCACTACACCCCATAGTAGCGACTGTGTACCTCACTGTACCACCACTACACCCCATAGTAGTGACTGTGTACCTCACTGCACCACCACTACACCCCATAGTAGTGACTGTGTACCTCACTGTACCACCACTACACCCCATGGTAGTGACTGTGTACCTCACTGTACCACCACTACACCCCATAGTAGTGACTGTGTACCTCACTGTACCACCACTACACCCCATAGTAGTGACTGTGTACCTCACTGTACCACCACTACACACCCATGGTAGTGACTGTGTACCTCACGGTACCACCACTACACCCCATAGTGACTGTGTACCTCACTGTACCACCACTACACCCCATAGTGACTGTGTACCTCAGTGTACCACCACTACACCCCATAGTGACTGTGTACCTCACTGCACCACCACTACACCCCATAGTAGTGACTGTGTACCTCACTGTACCACCACTACACCCCATAGTAGTGACCGTGTACCTCACTGTACCACCACTACACCCCATGGTAGTGACTGTGAACCTCACTGTACCACCACTACACCCCATGGTAGTGACTGTGTACCTCACTATACCACCACTACACCCCATAGTAGTGACTGTGTACTTCACTGTACCACCACTACACCCCATAGTAGTGACTGTACCTCACTGTACCACCACTACACCCCATGGTAGTGACTGTGTACCATAGTAGTGACTGTGTATCTCACTGTACCACCATTACTCCCCATAGTAGTGACTGTGTATCTCACTGTACCACCATTACTCCCCATAGTAGTGACTGTGTACCTCACTGTACCACCATTACTCCCCATAGTAGTGACTGTGTATCTCACTGTACCACCATTACTCCCATAGTAGTGACTGTGTACCTCACTGTACCACCATTACTCCCATAGTAGTGACTGTGTATCTCACTGTACCACCACTACACCCCATAGTAGTGACTGTGTACCTCACTGTACCACCATTACTCCCCATAGTAGTGACTGTGTACCTCACTGTACCACCACTACACCCCATGGTAGTGACTGTGTACCTCACTGTACCACCACTACACCCCATGGTAGTGACTGTGTACCTCACTGTACCACCACTACACCCCATAGTAGTGACTGTGTACCTCACTGTACCACCATTACTCCCCATAGTAGTGACTGTGTATCTCACTGTACCACCACTACACCCCATAGTAGTGACTGTGTACCTCACTGTACCACCATTACTCCCCATAGTAGTGACTGTGTACCATAGTAGTGACTGTGTATCTCACTGTACCACCACTACTCCCCATAGTAGTGACTGTGTATCTCACTGTACCACCATTACTCCCCATAGTAGTGACTGTGTATCTCACTGTACCACCACTACACCCCATAGTAGTGACTGTGTACCTCACTGTACCACCATTACTCCCCATAGTAGTGACTGTGTACCATAGTAGTGACTGTGTACCTCACTGTACCACCACTACACCCCATAGTAGTGACTGTGTACCATAGTAGTGACTGTGTACCTCACTGTACCACCACTAACTGGTAACTCCACAAGGAGGGGTCCTCAGCCCCTGTTGTTCAACGTTCTGATGCATAAACTTATTAAAGATCTTCCAACTAATAATGAAGACACTGTCATTTGTTATGCTGATGATATATGTTTACAGGCTGCCTCCGAGCCAGAATGCAAGTTCTGCCCGATGCTTTTGCTACTAGAGCTGAGGAATGTGGCCTCCTTATCTCTGTACAGAAAACTCGTGCCCTCATTCCATGTGGTATTCCACCACCCAATTATCATATAGATGGGCGAGCACTTGAGAACTGCGAGTCTTACAGATACCTTGGTGTCCCCATTAACGACCCTGGGTACCTTTCTTCTCTCAAGAGGAGACTGTGGGAGAGATTAAAGCCCTTGCGGGTCCTTGTTGGTGTCAATCATGGAATTAACGTGAGACTTGCTAAATGTTTTATGTGTCATTTATACGCTCTGTGATTGACTACAATGCTCTACATCTCACACTGTATACTGACAAAGAGCTGAAATCTCTTGAAACCTTGCAAAATGAAGCTATGCGTCTCATCCTTGGGGCTCCAAAGTCCACGAGAATAGTTAATATGAGAGCAGAGTTAAAATTACCTACCATAAGTGAGAGAATTTTGTCTATTAGCACAGTTTTCGGCGTGAAGGCATTGAGTAGATCTAGACAACACATGAAATTTCAAGCTAAACTTTCTAATATGCTGCACTCACCTGAGGTCTATAGAAGAAGAACGAAATCTGATTATGTATATTGGTTCTACAAGGTAGCCAACTCCATCAAAATATTAAATATGTACCCAACTCAACTAATGATTAATCAACCGATTACTCCATGGGATAACTGGGATTTATCAGTTGATTTTGTAAATGCGCCCAAGAAAGATAGTGTGCACTCTACATTATTAAAACTGTTAACACTGTGCAGCATCACTGAGAGTACTCAGGTATGGGTAACGATGTGTATCAGTGCTATACCGACGGCTCTGTAGAAGAAGGTGGACGATGTACCGGATGTGCATGTAATATATTTGAACAATCTTCTCTCGTACATACAGCAATGAAGCGCGTCAATGACTGGGCAAGTACAACTCAAACCGAGCTTGCAGGCATATACCTTGCCACTGAATTTATAAAAGACAAAGGCAGTGGACTTATATACTGTGACTCGCAGAGTGCACTCCTGGCATTGAACGCACATAGTAGTGACACCCAGAAAATAGTCAGTGATATTCGAATGAATGTTTTAGCTGCTAAAGAAAACAGATTTGAAATTAAATTCCTATGGATACCATCACATGTTGGCATCTCAAGGCATGACACTTTGATATGCTTGCAAAGACAGCCTGTAGAAAACCAGTGGTAGAAATTGATATGGGTGTTTCATTAGCAGTGACAAAGAGAATACTTAAACAAATATCTAATGAAGATCTCACCGACCTAACAAATTCACAAAGACCTGAAAGTTGTAGCATTAAATANAAACCGGGATTTTTAGGATTACAACTATGGATTACGGCCACAGTGATCACCCAGTGCATAGTGACCCGTAGGAAAGTTGAATACAGAAATTAAAATGATGGACTTTGAGTTAAATACAGAATAAACGTGGTCCCACGTGGTGAGCCAGTGCCACCAGGCTCATGTGTACAGGCAAAAGCGATATATATCAAATATAGCGAGCAGTGATACGGTGAACAGTGAAGTGGAACGTGTAACATAACATATAAATTAGTGAATAGTGTTAGAGAATTGTTTATAGAAAAGTATAAATGTAAAGTTGTGGAGGAGGCATCACACTTGTGTTTACACCACACCACGAGGCCTACACAGTGTAAGGGAGTCCCTCAGTAACAGTATACTCCCTCAGTGATAATATACCAGCAATATATACTGTAATACGGGCAAGTAGGTTAGGAACTAGTAATAGAGTAAGTTAATAACATTGTAAGCCGGAAGAAAGCAGAAATTCCCTTAGGAAAATACAGGCAAATAATCAGTGTATAAATCAAGTAACTGGCAACCGGTGACATCCTGCCCCCGACCTGGGACAACAACGGTCAACTATACGGTCCCAAGAGGACCATATTTCTCCACAAGGCGATAAGTACCCCCACATAAACTTTAACAAATAAACATATGTAATATTATAAATATACTGTATACATATTATATATAATATATATAATATTATAAATATATGCATATAATATTATAACATCACAAACCCAACATGGAGGTGTGTGGAGGTTGCCATAAGGCACTTCGGAAGACTGTTGTAGGCATTGTATGTAATATTTGTAACATAAGATTTCACCTGAGTTGTACAGGATTACCTACACAATATGCAAACCGGGAAGGTACCTACTGGATCTGTGAAAGTGACAGACAGGTGTGGGAAAACATTGCCAAACTAATGAATGACATTCCTGAAGTACACAGGCTACAATTCACACAAAAACTACCAGAAATATATGCAGAGTATATAAAGACAGCAACGAACTCTGAGCACAACCCAGGGATTGAGAATTTAGAGAGTCAAAGTAGCAATGTAGAAGGACATAGCGTCGAGGTACACAAAAATGAAGGCAATATTGTAGAGCAAACTGGTGATATGAATAAGGAGATAAAAAATGAGACGAATGAGAAAGACGAAAGCAACAAGGCGAAAGATAAGGGTAATACCGAGAATAAATGCAGAAACGAGAAAGTTGGAACAAAAATCACAGAGGTAGCCAAGTCGTACACGGATACAAACAAGAATAATGCAATCACAGATGAAAATATTTGCAGGTATTATGCAAAAGGACAGTGCAGATATGGGCCCAGAGGCACGGAATGCTCATTCATGCACCCACGGAAATGCCGGAACTGGTTAGGGAAAGGCAGATGTCGTTTTGATACTGAGTGTAGATATTTTCACCCTAAGCTATGCAAACTCTCAGTTAATGAGAGGAAATGCTACGATCTTCATTGCCCCGATTTCCACGTCAGAGGTACACAGCGCTATATAAGAGAGGAAGTCCAATATAATAGCCCTGAACATTTTTTAGAGGCAGGCAGAAACAGAGGGAGAAACAGACAGGCAGAAACGTGGCAGGAGTACGGATGGAGAGGGGGAAATGCCCGAGACTGGACTACATTTCGTCATCAAGCCCACACATACTACACCCCCAACTACACAGAGACTACCACACTCCCCAATATCACTTCCAAAACTGGACAAACCATTGCCACAACAACACCCTGGGTCAGGGTAGAGAGGAGGGAGAACCACCAAAACCTTCCAGAAGTGACACACAATATGGACAATCATTCATTTTTGCAAACATTCAAGGTCTAAAGCCAAAGTCAAGAAATAAAGTCAAGTTCATAAATGGTCTCCTATTAGAGTCAAACTCCATATTTGGGCATTCACGGAAACTCATACAAAAGATTACATGGATGGTGAAATCTGGATTCCAAATTATAATTTATACAGATGTGATAGAAAAACTAGGTCAAATGGAGGAGTAGGTCTGTATATTAAAGAGGACCTGGTATGCACAGAACTACTAAACTCAACTAATGAGGTGGTAGAGGTACTTGGAATTAAGGTAGAGAAACTAAACCTAATTATTATTTTAATATATAAACCGCCAGATACAACGGTTGAGGAATTCACAGAGCAGATGCACAAAATAGAGAACATACTTGATGACCTAGCAAACCCAGCTCCAGATATTATCTTCCTTGGAGATTTCAATTTACCGAGTCTAAGATGGAGAATGGCAAACACAAATATCATAGCAGGGAATGACCCGGGAAATAACCAGCCACAGGTCAGAGAACTTTTGAGATTCTGTGACAAATTCTCGCTCAATCAACAGATTACAGAACCAACTAGGAACGAAAACACACTAGACTTGTTATTCACAAACAATGATGAACTAATCAGAGACATAACAATCTCAGATACTTCATACTCAGACCATAAGCTCATTGAAGTGCGAACTAGCATAAATAACGGTAGTAGATCTAAGAGACCCAACAAGCGAGAAGGAATATTCAATCAATTCAATTTCAACAATAAGAGGATTGACTGGGAAAAAATAAATGTAGACCTTTCAACCATTCAATGGGAGACGGTCTTAAGCGACAAAACTCCCACACAGGGAATAGCTCAACTGACAGCTGAAGCTTACAAGGTCTGCTTGAAGCACGTGCCGGTGAGGAGGGGCAGAAAGAGGAACACTCTAGAAAGAGAACGCAGACGACTGTACAGGAGAAGGAAAAAATAACGGAAATGCTTCGGCAGACACAACTATCACAAGCAAGGAAAATAAGCCTAAGCAGGGAGATCGAAGAAATCGAACAAACGTTGAAGCGATCATATGAGTCTGAGGAAATGGAATTGGAACAGAGAGCTATACAAGAGATAAGGAAAAATCCGAAATATTTTTTCACATACGCTAAATCAAAATCCAAAACCTCGACCAGTATTGGACCGTTAATTACAAATGAAGGTACGTACACAGAGGACAACAAAGAGATTAGTGAAATTCTAAGAAGCCAGTATGAGGCTATGTTTAGCACACCAATTAACAACATGAAAGTTGATGACCCAGACAGCTTCTTTATGAATGACATTCAAGCTGCAGATAATATAACGGATATTACCACAAACTCGGAAGACTTTGAAAGAGAAATTGACAATATGCCCATGCACTCAGCCCCTGGGCCTGACTCATGGAATTCAATATTCATAAAGAAATGTAAAGTACCAGTAGCGAGAGCACTCAGCGTAATATGGAGAAAGAGCCTGGATACAGGGGAGATACCAGCAGCACTTAAATCTGCAGATATAGCTCCGTTGCACAAGGGGGGAGTAAAGCCTTGGCAAAAAATTATAGGCCAGTTGCACTAACATCACACATAATAAAAGTGTTTGAAAGAGTGATTAGGAATCAAATTTCTAGTTTTATGGAAAACAATGAATTGCACAATCCAGGACAACATGGATTTAGAGCGGGAAGATCCTGTCTGTCACAGTTACTCAACCACTATGACAAAATCACAGAAGCCCTAGAAGAAAAGCAAAATGCAGATGTTGTATACACAGACTTTGCAAAGGCTTTCGACAAATGTGACCATGGGGTGATAGCTCACAAAATGAGGTCAATGGGAATAACTGGAAAAGTAGGACGCTGGATACTCAATTTCCTGTCGAACAGAACACAAAGAGTAACAGTCAATCAGATAAAATCGAGTCCAAGCGATGTTAAAAGCTCTGTACCTCAAGGTACAGTCCTTGCACCGCTACTGTTCCTTATTCTCATATCTGATATAGACAAAAATACACGTCACAGCTTCGTGTCATCCTTCGCAGATGACACAAAAATCAGCATGAAAATTACCTCTGCTGAAGACATTGAAAAACTACAAACAGATGTCAACAAAGTTTTCGATTGGGCAGCAGAAAATAATATGATGTTTAACAGTGATAAATTTCAGGTACTCAGGTACGGCAAAAATGAGGATCTGAAACATAATACAGGGTACAAAACACAATCAAATCTTCCCATAGTAGAAAAACAGCATGTCAAGGATTTGGGAATAATGATGTCCGACGATCTAACGTTTAGGGAGCATAACCAAGCAAATATCGCATCAGCCAGAAAAATGATCGGATGGATTACGAGAACTTTCAAATCCAGGGATCCCATCACAATGGTTGTACTCTTCAAGTCACTTGTGTTGTCCCGTCTCGAATACTGCTCAGTACTCACTTCCCCCTTCAGAGCAGGAGAGATTGCTGAAATAGAGGGAATACAGAGAACATATACGGCACGCATAGACGAGATAAAACACCTAAATTATTGGGATCGTCTCAAAGCTCTCCAAATGTACTCTCTAGAAAGGAGACGAGAGAGATACCAAATAATATACACGTGGAAAATACTGGAGGGCCAGGTCCCAAATCTACACAGTAAAATAACAACGTACTGGAGTGAACGATATGGAAGAAAATGCAAGATTGAACCAGTGAAGAGCAGAGGTGCCATAGGCACAATCAGAGAACACTGTATAAACATCAGAGGTCCGCGGTTGTTCAACGTCCTCCCAGCGACATAAGAAATATTGCCGGAACAACCGTGGACATCTTCAAGAGAAAACTGGACTGTTTCCTAAGAGAAGTCCCGGATCAGCCGGGCTGTGGTGGGTATGTGGCTCTGCGGGCCGCTCCAAGCAACAGCCTGGTGGATCAAACTCTCACAAGTCGAGCCTGGCCTCGGGCCGGGCTTGGGGAGTAGAAGAACTCCCAGAACCCCATCAACCAGGTATCAACCAGACGGTGGCTGGGGTGTGACGGATGGATATGTGACGGGGGCTGGGGTGTGACGGATGGATGTGTAACGGTGGCTGGGGTGAGACGGATGGATATGTGACGGGGGCTGGGATGTGACGGATGGATATGTGACGGTGGCTGGGGTGTGACGGATGGATATGTGACGGTGGCTGGGGTGTGACGGATGGATATGTGACGGTGGCTGGGGTGTGACGGATGGATGTGACGGAGGCTGGGGTGTGACTGATGGATTTGTGACGGAGGCTGGGTGTGACGGATGGATATGTGACGGAGGCTGGGGTGTGACGGGTGGATATGTGACGGTGGCTGAGGTGTGACGGATGGATATGTGACGGTGGCTGGGGTGTGACGGATGGATATGTGACGGTGGCTGGGGTGTGACGGATGGATGTGACGGAGGCTGGGGTGTGACTG
>WNGS01126326.1:0-14092 GCA_020271785.1 Procambarus virginalis | reverse complement strand
AGTATTTCATCTCCCAATTATACCTTGTATCTGGTCTCCTGCTTCCTACCCCTATCTTCATTACATTACATTTGCTTGGGTTAAACTCTAACAGCCATTTTTTCGACCATTCCTGTCCTGCAGCTGTCCAGGTCTTCTTGAAGCCTCAAGCTGTCCTCCTCTGTCTTAATCCTTCTCATAATTTTGCGTCGTCAGCAAACATTGAGAGGAATGAGTCTATACCCTCTGGAGATCATTTACGTATATCAAACAGGATAGGTCCAAGCACAGAGCCCTGTGGGACTCCATTGTGACTCCACGCCATTCTGAGGTCTCACCCCTCACTGTAACTCTCTGCTTCCTATTGCTTAGGTACTCCCTTATCCACTGGAGCGCCCTACCAGTTACTCCTGCCTGTTTCTCCCAGCTTATGCATCAACCTTTTATGGGGTACTGTGTCAAAGGCTTTCAGACAGTCCAAAAAAATGCAGTCCGCCCCATCCTTCTCTTTCTTGCTTAATCTTTGTCACCTGATCGTAGAATTCTATCAAGCCTGTAAGGCAAGATTTACCCTCCCTGAACCCATGTTGATGGGTTGTCAAGAAGTCTCTTCTCTCCAGATGTGTTACTAGGTTTTTTTCTCACAATCTCTCCTCACCCCTTGCATGGTATACAAGTTAAGGACAATGGCCTGTAGTTCAGTGCCTCTTGTTTGTCACCCTTTTTAAATATTGGTACTACATTAGCAGTCTTCCATATTTCTGGTAGGTCTCCCGTTTCCAGTGACCTATTATACACTATGGGGAGTGGCAAGCAAATGTGCTCTTGCACACTCTTTCAATAGCCATGTGGAGATTCCATCTGGCCCAACAGCTTTTCTCACATCCAGCTCCATAGGTGCTTCTTGACCTCATCTCTTGTAATTTCGAACCTTTCCAAGGTCACCTGGTTGTGCTGCCACCTCTCCTAGCGCCGAACTTCTCCATGTTCTATTGTAAAGACCTCCTGGAACTTTTTGTTGAGTTCTTCGCACACCTCTTGTCATTCTCTGTGTACCTGTCCTCGCCCACCCTATATTTCATCACCTGTTCCTTCACTGTTGTCTTCCTCCTAATGTGACTGTGTGTAGTAGCTTTGGTTCGGTCTTGGCTTTATTAGCTACATCATTTTCATACCTTTTCCCAGCTGCTCTTCTCAACTAACATACTCGTTGCTGGTTCTCTGGTATCACTCTCTACTTGGTGTTCTGTTATTACGGAAGTTCCTCCATGCCCTTTTGTTCAGCTCCTTTGCTTTCATACATTCCCTATTAAACCATGGATTCTTCCTTTGCTTCTTTTTTTTTTTCCTGTCGGGCTGGGACAAACCTGCTTACAGCCTCTTGACATTTTTGGGTGACATAGTCCATCATGTCTTGTACGGACTTGGTTCCGAGTTCTGTGTCCCAATGTATATCCCATAGGAATTTATTCATCTCAGTTTTCCCTTTCAGTACGCCAGCCCTTTGTTTCCCAGTTCTTATTTGGGGGGGGGGGGTGATAATACCTAGCTCAACCAGGTACTCAAAGCTCAATACACTATGATCACTCATTCCCAAGGGGCTTCCAACTTAACTTCCCTTATATCCGACTCATTTAGG
Organism: Procambarus virginalis; assembly: GCA_020271785.1. Classification (NCBI taxonomy): domain Eukaryota; kingdom Metazoa; phylum Arthropoda; class Malacostraca; order Decapoda; family Cambaridae; genus Procambarus; species Procambarus virginalis. The sequence continues at coordinate 12,474 of WNGS01126326.1, read as the reverse complement.
GTAAATATCAGATCAAGCAAGGCTGGTTCATCCCCTCTCATTCTTGTCGGTCCCTTGACGTGTTGACTTAGAAAGTTTCTTGTTGCCACATCCAGCAGCTTAGCTCTCCATGTGTCTGGGCCTCCATGTGGGTCTCTGTTCCCCCAATCTATCTTCCCATGTTGAAGTCTCCAATGATTAGTAGCCTGGATCCGTTCCTGCTAGCCACAGAAGCTGCTCTCTATTATATTGATGGTGGCCAAGTTGTTTCTATCATATTCCTGTCTGGGTCTTCTGTCATTCGGTGGGGGGTTATATATGACTACTACTATAATTTTGTCCTCCAGTTGCTATGGTGCCTGATATGTAGTCACTGAAACCTTCACAGTTCTGAATTACCATCTCTTCGAAACTCCAACCTTCTCTTAGTAGCAAAGCTACACCACCTCCTCCTCCTCTCCCTTCTCTCTCTTTCCTCACTACATAGTAGCCCTGTGGAAACACTGCATTTGTTATGATTTTCGTTAGCTTTGTTTCTGTGTGTGCTATTATGTCTGGGTTGTCTTCTAATGCCCATTCTCCGAGTTCACATGTTTTATTTGTAATCCCATCTGTTAGTGTACATTGCCTTGAAGCTCACTTTCTTCTGTTCATTTTCTTGTTCCTTTCTTGGCGAGCATTCTGCTGGTGTGGGAAGCTGTTCCGTGGTTGAGAAGATCTGTGAGGTGGTTTGCAGGGTCTCAGAGGATTTTGGGGTGGGGGTTTCAGGGAAGGGGGGACAGGTTGGGTTTGGGTTAAGGAGATAGGGGGGACATGGAAGATACGGGATGAGGGGGGAGGAGGGATAGGAGTGTGTGTGTGTGTGTGTGTGTGTAAACTAAAACACACACACACACACACACACACACACACACACACACACACACACACACACACACACACACACACACACACACACACACACACACACACACACACACGTACTTAGGAAGGGAAGCTCCTCCATGTGGGTCTAGATAGTAAATTTCATTTTTGGGTGAACTTTACCAATTCATTGACGGCTTGAACTGTAGTAAAGCAGCCTGTCCTCTTAAAAACCAAATGCTCGTTTCCGGCATACCGTCCACAGGCCAGGCTTGTAAATGGCTCGTTACACCCCCCTCCTCAAATGCATTCATCGATATTAACATATTGGGTATTAAAAACTGGTTTCTCATGAGTTATTATAATTTTAGTGCAAAGTTACCCATAGGTTAAGTTAGGTGTTAAGGTTCTGTTGGCCATTATATGCATTAGAACTACAATGGGTGATAGTTATAGCTTGACATTCGAGCAGCGGTCATCAGCAAAGTACTGTTCGGGAAATGTTCGAAGGTGATCAGTAGAGGTGTAGTTGATAGATTTCGTCCTCATAAACAAGGGCTGAAGTCCATTCCATGCACCTGCCAGACCCCTTATTTATGAATGGAAAAACGGTTTACATATGACACACATGACGTTCAAACATTTATTGGAAAGAACTTTGCCGATTTTTGTTTAAACCACAATGTTGTAAATGCTTCACCCACGTATTACAGATTCAAATAATCACCAAGAAACTGACTAAATTTGCCAATAGCCGAATATGCAGAGTATGCTGTTACGTACAGGGTGGTGGTTGGTGGAAGACTCACTCATCTTACTAGTCTATCGGTCCCTAAGATGAGGACCACACTATAACCACCACCGCGGGTCTGTGCTCCCACACACCTGGGTGCCACTGATCACCCTAGGAGCCCTCCAGTCGAACGCTGGGGAACTGTTACTAGCAATCCCAGTTGCGTCAAGTCTGTCAAGCTCTGCCGCAGTGCCTCCGCCAGTGCTGACCCAGGCCTCTCGGTGACGTCACGGCAGACTCTGGTTGGTCACTCAGGTCACGTGACCTCCCCCAGCCAATCACCAGCCTGCTGGTGCCCTCACGAAAATGGTGCGCTTTTAAGCAGGGCGCCGCCATTTTGTATGCATAAGGGGCTCAACCACCTTTATCTGCCAAACTTATAAATACTAATTTCTCCATAAATGTTATATATTCTGTAGCCTCTTATATAAATATACTCCCTGCATCTCTGGGAACTTGCAAGGTTAGTGGATATAACTCTTAACACTGGCATTGGGAAGAAATAGGACAGGGCACCATAACAATACTAATATACAACATTATTAATTTATATACGAGAATTCTTATTTTGAACGAACAGCATGTTTAAATATATGAAAGAGTCTTTAGGGTCGACCACTGGATGGAATGAACAAAGGACACGTTTTGTGTAAACCTGTTTTTCATTGATAAACAAGTGGTTCGTTGGCTGGATTAACAATCATTTGACCTATATTGACGAGGGCGGTCTGGCCGATTAAAGTACTATTCTCCAACAGTGCTTCACTGACATCCGCCTCTCGAATAGCAAGTCTGTAAAGGCTTCCTACTGTACTACAAACACAAATAATCGCCGAAAAAAAATAATTACATAATGTATGCCTAATATACATTGAATTTTATTGTATATTAAATTATGTATGGGAACAAACATGTATTTATTACGGTGTTAAAATTGATGAACCCGTCTCGTGGGACGGCCTCTGCACTAACGAGCCTGGCCTGAGGACGTGTTGAGTAGTGTGGCTGGTGTTCACTATAGTGTGCAGAAGCCATAAAATGTTGCATGCATACATATTTCTGCTGCAGCCACACTAACACCTGCTCTGATCATCGTTCCTTTAATCTGGCAGTACGATTTGTTGTCCACCATGAAGAGGATGACCTCAGTTACATATACGAGACACTGTTGTTTGGGCCTTATTTGTGGTCCATCAGACTCCACCTTCCTTAGTTCTCCTGTAATTTTTATCTCTGAGTTAATACAAAAACCTCTGCTAGTGCTTTATCTTTTTTTCCGTTGCATCCGTAGTCGTCGTCTCTTCTATAGCCCTCTTCTAATTGCCTCGTCCAATGTGTCCTTCTTCAAAATCTATTGCTCCTCTACGAGGCCAATGTTACACCTTGCGATCGTTCCTTTGGTTGTCTCAAAGTGTGTTCAATCAATTGACCTGGTTTCTATTTTTGGGGTTGAACCACGGCCTGCTCTGGAGGGGGGGGGGGAGGGGGAAGGTAGGCCCGTTATCAAATATCCGCAGGTCATTCCATGATCAGTTATAGCCACTTTATTGTGGAACTGGCCTTGGTGACCCGGCGTCTCCTCCTCTTAGCCTCTTGTCTGGACCTTTCGTTCTCCGGTCTGTTCGCCATCTCACTTTATTAAATTGAACTTTTATTTTCATTCGACATGTATACATTTTCTATTGTATCCTGGGTGCCTTATGGAGGCGTTAGGAGTACGGACTGGGTACTCCTTGAAATACTTAGTCCATAATTTATCTAGGTCTGCTTGGAGTACTAGTTTTATCATCATATAGACAAGGTTAGAAGATTCCCTGGCTTCACGTTTTCTCTCGGTTGATGAGTTCTGTCAGTTCGGTGCTTGCTGCACGGTATTGGCCGGGTTGCCCGTCTGAAAAAGAACATCATTTGGTCTAGTTTCTCTGTCCAATGACCTTGTGAACAAATAAACAAATAGGAGTCAAACAAATGCCTAAATCAATAACAATTCCATACACAAGTAATTTTTGTTTCATGTCATGGAAAAGTACCGATGGAGGTTAAGAGACCTGCCTTAACATGAGTGAACCCTTCTGGCCTGGGAGCACGAAACTAACCCTCTAAGTTATATCTCTGACTGGAACCACCGAGTTCCACTGATTTGTATAATCAACCCTGGTGATAAAGGCATTGTAACGACTCTGGCAATATCCTTGACCATACCAACCCGAGGGTTGCCCATAGATACCCAGCGAGGCACACCTTGGTCCCAGACCAGAGGATACAGGAAAGTGCACGGATGGATATGCACTTTTGGAGATTCCACGCTGATACACATCTGATCGTACTCACTCGCACAACACAGTCGTGAAATTCCATTCTCTCATACCAGGACAAACTTGTGGCATCTCCTTATTCTAATGGGTGATGTAGTCGTTCATGTCTGTGCAGCCTTTATCCTTGAGATTTACTACCTATGGTATTTATATTATCAATTTTGCTTCCTTGTAATTTCTTTCGGTATGCCAGGCTTTGGCTTTCTGGTCCCTTCCATAAGTTATCCCTACTACCACTATATATTCAAATGTAAATACAGTGATCACTCACTCCCATATATGTGAATCGTTTAGTGAATTCCAGTCAAGTAAATTTGGTTAAGTCAAGCGGGTTCATCATTACCTGTAGTCTTGTGGGTCCCCTGACATGTTGGCTTAAAAGATTTCTTCTTACCATGTCAAATAGCTTAGCTCACGTTACACCACAATACGGTTCTTGCATCTATCCATGGATGAAGTCGCCATGATTGAAGCTGGGATCGATTTCTAACAGGCGACAGTCTGCCCTTTCAGTTAAAGTAGGTGTTTGACAAATATAGTAAGTCTTGCCTGGGTCTTTGTCATTTAATAGAAGTTATATATATCGCAGCTACTATCTTTGGTCCACCCATCGTCATGGTGCCGGTTATGTAGTATCTGAACTTCTCGCAGCCCGGGGTATCCATATCCTGGGAACTCCAGACCTTTATCAGCAGGGCCGCCACTCCTCCCTCTTCCTTCCCTCTGTAGTGTGTGGTGTAATGTTGGCGTGAGTACAGACTTGTGGCACTCCAGCATTACGGTCCAAGTAGTCAGTGTGGTGTTGGAGGAATCTTACTTTCATTTTGTGGTTGTCAAAGAAATATTTTGTCGGAAGTGGAAGGTCATTCATAATTTGTATTTTCTTTTAGTCAAACCAGTGTGTCGATTGCTTTTACAGAGTCTACTGACAAGTATTGCCTTGATATATTGTGTAGTTAATGTGCAGTTTCTCGGTATGTTAAGATGGTGTTGTGCAGGTCGGTTGGGCGTGATTTGTTTTCCTGTGTCAGTCTGGTAGACGTTTTGTGCTGCCTATAAAAAAGGTTTCGGATCTAAACAAATCACAGGTTTTTATACCGGTGCTTTCAGGCCGTTGGGAGTCGGTAATTTCTCCTAGACCTGAGTATTAGGAACAATAGTTTTGACGATGTGGGGGGGGGGGGCGAGCACCTAGGTTTAACTCGCCTTCATCGTTCTTACACGCAAATTTGGCTCGAATGTTTGTCATTATGGTGGGTTATGTGATATGGTATACATACAGGAAATTCCAATCCCTTTATACTGTGCAGTGAGCAGGTTATTTAAAAGTCCAATCATAAAGCTCTTACTGTCGGTCGGCATGAAAATTTTTCAAGATAGACTTTGAAGTACAATTATTCCTCGTCCTGTGACGTTATATGTACTGGTAGCTAGTTGTGTAGTGCAGCCAGTTGTTTGTGTAGAGGTCAGTCAGTTGTTTAACCTGACACTGATAGTCTGTGTGGCAGTATTGTTCCTGTAAGACCTGCATGCTACTGCAGTCCTTCCTGTAGATGTCTGGACTGTGATATCGATGTGGACAATTCTCGTGGGATCTTCAAAATTTTGATAAGTCAATTATTTAAAGTGTGACGGCTTTGGAAAGAGCAGGATTCTAATTAACCTTAGTGGCGGGTGTATATGGTACCTGAATTATGGTATACAGATGAAGAGGGATATCAGTGACAGGAATATTGCATTTAAAAGGAATGTTCAGTTTCATGAGATTGAATGCATTTTTACTAAGTCATTTAGCACTCAAGGAGTGAGTTATGTTTTATGTGAGTTGGTATGTTGGTATGCATTAACACCACTTTGTGTGTTAATGGCACATAATAATTTGTCTCCGAGCAATGCTGGAGATGGTGTCTCATGATCTGAAGGGAAAAGGTCGTGTTGACTTGAGTGATTCTCTTTAGTATGGTTAGAAGCTTCAGTTCTTTCCTCATTTTGATGATTGTTGTGCATCTTGGGCACAAAGAATTACCCTCGTGGCCTCATCCTGTATTACTTCTACTTTGTACAAAACAGAGGCGGGGAAGCAANNGGGTCGTGCATGAAACTTTTTCAAGAGTAGACTTGAAGCACAAAATTATTCCTCGTCCTGTGACGTTATATGTACTGGTAGCTAGTTGTAGTGCAGCTAGTTGTTTGTGTAGAGGTTAGCTAGTTGTTTAACCTGACACTGATAGTCTGTGTGCAAGTATTGTTCCTGTAAGACCTGCATGCTACTGCAGTCCTTCCTGTAGATGTCTGGACTGTGATATCGATGTGGACAATTCTCGTGGGATCTTCAAAATTTTGATAAGTCAATTATTTAAAGTGTGACGGCTTTGGAAAGAGCAGGATTCTAATTAACCTTAGTGGCGGGTGTATATGGTACCTGAATTGTGGTATACAGATGAAGAGGGATATCAGTGACAGGAGTATTGCATTTAAAAGGAATGTAGAGTTTCGTGAGATTGTATGCATTTTTACTCGGCCATTTATCACACAAGGAGTAAGTTGGTATGTTACACCACTTAGTGTGTTAACGGCACATAATAATTTGTCTCCCAGCAATGTTGAAGATGGTGTTTCATGATCTGAAGGGAAAAGGTCGTGTTGACTTGAATGATTCTTTTTAGTATGGTTAGAAGCTTCAGTTCTTTCCTCATTTTGATGATTCTTGTGCATCTTGGGCACCAAGAATTACCCTCGTGGCCTCATCCTGTATTACTTCTACTTTATACAAAACAGAGGCGGGGAAGCCAAGTGCAAGACATGATAATCAACTAGGGATCTAACAAACATGTTAGTCTATCATATTTAACATTTATACTAATATTCTTACTAGTATTTTCAGTGATTTGGCTTTTAACCAACGATGTAGGTCGTTTACAATGTCACCGATATCTACTCCAAGGTATTTGTGCTGCCCACATGTTTTTATTGTTTGGTTGTTAACTTTGAAAGCTAGAGGCGCACTGGCTGTTTTTGGGGAGAGAAAGTGATGGATTAAGTTAAAGACCGAATTCAACGCTTTTAGCAACGAGTTAATAAAGTAGAGATTGCAGTCTCGTTTGGATATTTGAACCAAACAAATTTCGTCGACATAAGATGACGGCTTCATCAGCTAGTGTGGAACTAACAGTTTTCGTGCATTAGGACATTGAACACTGTTGCGCAAAGCGCACAACTCTGGGGTGTACACAAATCGAAGGGTGTAGAATGTTTACTTTTGACCCCATTGAAAGAACTGAGGCGGTTCTGATACTCGTGTACCCCTTGAGCTATATCAAGTCTTCCATTAACCCCAAAGAGGCTAATCGTTCTAAGATTTATTTCCCCTTTTTTGCTGTATCAAAAGCAGTTTTGAGGTCAATAAATGCCACCTAAGAGCATGGTCCCTGTAACAAAATATTCAGCAAAGCAAGTTTAAATGCGTCTTCCAGTAAGGGAACCATTCAGGTTAGGGGCAAGTTGGGGTCTAATTTCAAACATTAACCTGTCGAGTGTAATCCTCTCAAGAACTTAACACTTAAATGATGTCAGACATGGGGTTGAAGAAACAAAAAAATCACATTAATGTGATGTATCAATGAGAAAATGAGTAGGAGCTTGAGAGAAGGATTCGAATCTGTTCTGTGTACTCCCAAGCATCCCAGGCTGGAATTCTTTTGACAATGTCTTGTTGCGGTTGTCTAAGGTGTTTTCTTGGGAGTCCTCAGAGCTTAGGTTCGACTCCTCCTCACGGCTCCTACTGATTTTTTCGTATGAGTCAGAATGTTTGTGAGTTTGACTTTGGGTATTATTAGTCGGTATCCAGCAGTCGGGCAAGATACCATGCCTCAGACTTTGATTAAATAGTTCTAGCAGCGGACTATAGTAGGGGAATTGAGGATGTAACAGATACCTCTTGTCCTGGTTTTCAAAGCAGTTGCAAGAATTGTAAACGTTGGATGAGTCATGTTGGAATGGTGTTCCATTCAAAGTTGCAAGCTTAGAAAACGGAAATTTTGACAGTTGCAAAATAGTAGTTAAGGGCATAAGTTGTGAACGAAGTTAAAAGGGAAAATCAAAATGATCCCTGTAGTTTTTAAAATGTTTCGTACATTAGGGAGTGGAAGTATGGTTTTTCAACTGTAATTTTCATGGCAATATTCTTGGGAATGAGGGGAAAGGGGAGAAATCGAGGAGAATTAAAAAAAATTCAAATTGATTCGTACAGTAGATAATTTTGTATACTTTAATTAAGGATTAGCAAGAAAGATACAGTAAGCATTAGGCTTAAGTTTCGGGAGGAGAAACGTTTAGGGAAATGTTTCAAACTGATTGTCAGTTTTAGTGAAGCAAATAAGGATTTACAAAGGATAACAGTGTAAAGGTTACTTCAAGGAACGTTTCAAACTGATTGTCAGTTAGTGAAGCAATAAGGATTTACAAAGGATAACAGTGTAAAGGCTACTTCAAGGAACGTTTCAAATTGATTGTGAACCCGTTAAGGTTTACGGTGATAGTAGATATGCATGTGGAGGTTAGTGCCAGCATGAACGACCGTTTAGGGTGTGTGAAATACAGTAACTGTTAGCAATGAATTCTTTCCTGTACAAGTGTACAACCCAGTCGTGGCTGTCCCCCCCTCTCATCCGTCAGCTGACAGTCGTGGCTGTCTCCCCCTCTCATCCGTCAGCTGACAGTCGTGGCTGTCTCCCCTCTCATCCGTCAGCTGACAGTCGTGGCTGTCTCCCCCTCTCATCCGTCAGCTGACAGTCGTGGCTGTCTCCCCCTCTCATCCGTCAGCTGACAGTCGTGACTGTCTCCCCCTCTCATCCGTCAGCTGACAGTCGTGACTGTCTCCCCCTCTCATCCGTCAGCTGACAGTCGTGACTGTCTCCCCCTCTCATCCGTCAGCTGACAGTCGTGACTGTCTCCCCCTCTCATCCGTCAGCTGACAGTCGTGACTGTCTCCCCCTCTCATCCGTCAGCTGACAGTCGTGACTGTCTCCCCCTCTCCTTTAGTCCCCCTCGTGACTAAAGGAAGGGATTAAAACTGGAAAGGGTGTAACCTCCCACGGTGCAGGAAAGTGCCCTTGTTGTTTCTCTTGGTACACATCATGAACCCCATACATTCTGAGTTGAGTTCCAGTTTTTGTTATCCATTTGGAACAATGCTGATCTTCAATAAAGTAAGTCTGGAGGGCTTCTGTGCAAGGATTAGGATGAGTTAGCCTAAGCATTTTTATACCAATTTGACAGTTAATTTCAGTAACACGATCAACAACGCTCAGAATATTAAGTTCCTTTCTCATATTAAGTATCTTTGTGGTACGAGGGCACCCAAGGATTATCCTCAGGGCTTCGTTCTGCAATTTTTCAAGCCCTCCAAGCTTTCTTTCAGGCATCAAAACAAGCAGAGGTGCAGCATAATCCACTAAAGATCTGATGTATGCAAGGTACATCATTTTGACAATTCTGACATTGGCACCATAGCCTGAGTGATAACCTGCAACAGCCTTGAGAGCTCGGAGCCTCTCTTTATACTGACGACAGTCTGAATACAACAGGACCATACAGTGGCACCTCAAGGCCAAGGTATTTGAATCTGTTTACATAGTCAAGCTGGGAGCCATCAGATAGTTGCATCTTGCGAACAGCTCCTCCCTGCCTGGGTGGGCGCCGATTTAGTATCTTTGTTTTCTCTGCTGAGATAATTAAACCTAGGTCCTGACATGAATCTAATACAGAGTTAAGAGTGTTCTGTGTGTTAGCATACCCAGTGGTGTGTATCATTATATCATCAGCATAGCTAATGATGTGGATGTTGGGTTTGCTCGGTATAGAGTTTAACAGCGTGTTTATTAAGGTATTAAATAAGGTAGGACTGAGGACACCACCCTGCGGGGTACCTAGTTCAAAGTCTCTTGTTACACTCCTATGCCCCTGGAAAAATACAGATGACTTCCTGTTGGATAAGTAACCCCTGATCCAACAAAGAAGCCGACCACCAACATTCATTCTTGCAAGCTCACTCAAGATAACATGTCTATTTGCAATATCAAAGGCAGACTTAAGATATAGGAAGGTGGTATATGACTTTTCAGTGTGCAGGGTAAGAAAGGTGGTGATGCAATGATGCACACTCCTTCCATGCATGAAGCCATATATCTGGGGGATAGCATGGTTCTTATTCTATGGAGGAGACGGTTTAGGACCATTCTCTCGAATGTTTTGCAAATGCAGCTAGTAAGGGAAATTGGGCGGAAAGCATTCTCTTGATTTGGCTTGGGAATTGGAATGATTATACTGTTGGTCCAAGAGATAGGAAGTTCCCCAGTAACATAGCTCATATTATACAGCTCAAGCAGGGGATTCCCTGGTACTAAAGGGAGCAGACGCAATATGTCATAAGTGATACCATCTTCACCGGGGGATTCCAGTGAATGCAATTTAAGCTTTATTAATCTTTCTTCATATGAAAGATTTATAATTTGGGAATTAACTTTGTCATCCTACGCTGGACACGTTCAAGTGAATTTATATCCATTCTATAGTACACTGAGCTTTAAATTTGCTCTGTATCTAGTGCTACCCAATCTCCCAATCTTTATGTACTTAATCCAAATAATTAACAACTTTATCACTGTGTTCATTGCCGTTGTAACGTACGTTTATATTGCGTTGTTGGGTTGATTATATACCAGTGTTTAGCGAGTTTCATATTTATTTAGTAGTCCTGGATACAGCAGTGTCGTAGACGTTGAGACGAAGCCTGGAGCAGAGTAGAGAGCTAGCTGAGTGAGGCCGGAGTCGTGGAGCTCTATGTGGGAGAGCGTGGCGGCTCGATTGAGAATTGAGTGTCTGAACTCGGGGAGCGAGAGCGTGGCGGCTCGATGCGGTCGTAGTCTGCTATCTGCTCTATGTCGAAGCTGTAGCGTCTTGGGTCGACTAGAACTGCCCAAGCCGAGTACTACATTCTTGACTGGAGATTGTACTGGTCTGCTGTGATGATTGATGATGATTGATGAAGATTAAGCCACCTAAAAGGTGGCACGGGCATGATAGCCCGTAAGTGTGGCCCTTTTGAGCCATTACCGTATCAAGAGCTGATACTGGAGATCGTGGAGGTGCGACTGCACCCTGCGTGACTGGAGATATCTCCCGTGGGTCTGCTGTTCTCCCATCGCTGGGTTATATGGTAATTACACCTCAGCTCCCTCCAACAAGGTGAGGAGAGTATTGGGGAAAGGATTGTAGCTTCTGTATGCAGGCGAAGAGTCACAATAACGTGGCTGGCTGAAGTATGTTGACCAGACCACACACTAGAAGTTGAAGGACGACGACGTTTCGGTCCGTCCTGGACCATTCTCAAGTCGCTTGTGACTTGAGAATGGTCCAGGACGGACCGAAACGTCGTCGTCCCTTCAACTTCTAGTGTGTGGTCTGGTCAACTAGCTTCTGTAATTAGTTATGCTATGAAGATAATGAGATAATGGAGCGAGTATAAGATTAACTCGCTACACCGTCTTTTATGTGCTAGCCATATGCTGTATTGTGCCTACTAATTTTTTGTTAAACTACTATTCAAGCTGTCATTGCAATCAGTCTGAGCATCTATGTGCTTTAATATACATAGAATTTTTTCTCCTTTTACTTTTTTTCTTGCATGTAACTGTTATCATTTTTATATATTTTGCAAGTATTTACCTACTTAAATTTTTCTTAGATTAAGGACCTGCACGAAAAGCTGCGCGTTATAGTGGCTTTACAAGAATGGAATTACTATGCTATGTATCTCACAATCCCAATGTACTTCTTGTATATATATATAAATAAATAATAAATAAATTATACTGGTAAGCTCTGACGAAAACTCTTAACTACTTCCTTTGCAACTAGGTCTATCCTAAGTTTTTTAAATATTTGTTTCTTGTCGATTACTTTGAGTATGCCATTAGTGAGCCAGGGATATATAACTTTTGCCAGTTATACTTGCTTGTTGAGGAAGGACAATAAGTATAGTAAAGCTTAGAATTTTGGAAAGGAAGAGGCTATTTAGAGGGCCTAATATATTTTGCTAGAGGCTAGCTGAAAATAAATTATTTATAACAAATAAATAAATAAATAATTTTATAGGCTAAACTTAGATTTAGGTTCGTTTCTTCTCCTCTTTAGAGAATCTTAAATCTTTGTTTACAAAACACGGGAAGTTGCGTCTTTCGCTGTGTGGCTGGCTGCTTAGAGGTCGCCGGTAATATTCGCTTTTCCTGTCCATTGGGTACGATTGGCCTTAAGGCACTATATTAGCTGCGGGAAGAAGCCGGCCTGAGCGAGAGGTGGTGGGGCGGCGGGCCGAGAGTCCCCCAGTGTTCCCTCTGGACGTGGAGGGCGCCTGGCTCTCACTCTCCCGGAGTTTTTACCCTGTGTTTGGTTTGGTTACCGTTGTCTGCACTGCCGGGGGTATTCGGGTGTCGCCAGGTGAGCAGCGCCACTTGGCGGTTTTCT
>WNGS01126324.1:0-12348 GCA_020271785.1 Procambarus virginalis | reverse complement strand
GACCATAGTGTGACCACGGGGCATGTCCTGAGTGTGGACAGTTGGTTACATTGAGAGTGTGGCCTGGTGTGCAGTGATAAGTAATTAGAGACAAACTATCCTCAGCAACTCTCCTGCCTACAACATTTGGTAACCAGTGAGCCATAAGGTGTTAGTAAAACAAGCAGCAAATAGATCTTGGTTTAACAGCCAGTTTAGCACTAGTAGTACATCAGACGTCATCCAGCAATTGTCGTCTAACAAAAGGTCTGTGATAATCTTAATTTTTGTTATTTCTTACACAAATTATTATAAAAGTTCAACATAAGATTAATAGTTTTTCAAGTGCAGGTAAATATTCAATATGTGACCATTCTGTTTAGAATTTACATGTGCAAGTCTACAGGTAATGTCTTTAACGTCAGCCAAAGGGGACAAAGGTGTTCCTACACTCATTTGTAGACATCGGCCACAGAGATATAGTCTCCGCCACAACAGTGTCCAGGATTTTTAATATATTACAGACTACTGCTGTTCTCTGTAAGTGATGTTGAACTTTCGCCATTTAACACAATTATTAACCACATGTCTAACCCGACCTTGGTGTTGTAACAACTACAACTACTAAGCCAGGATACATGACCACAAGGTTCACCACACCACCATACATGACCACAAGGTTCACCACACCAGCATATATGACCACAAGGTTCACCACACCACCATATATGACCACAAGGTTCACCACACCAGCATACATGACCACAAGGTTCACCACACCACCATACATGACCACAAGGTTCACCACACCACCATACATGACAACAAGGTTCACCACACCACCATACATGACCACAAGGTTCACCACACCATCATACATGACCACAAGGTTCACCACACCACCATACATGACCACAAGGTTCATCACTCCAGCACACAACCCGTTCTCGCACAAGACAGCACATATATGACTTATTGCTTATAGTCAATATTTTCCTTATGAATTAGTATATATGTGGTATATTCCCAGTTATATTTTTTTCAAGGCCTAAACTCTTCCTCGCATACCAATTGACGTCTCACAGTACCCGTCCATCGTCGTAGACAGCAGAATAGCCGTGATTGGTTCAATTATAATGAAAATTGTAGTTTTCAGGTCCCACATGGGTTGTGAAATTTACCTACTATTGGCCATGCTCTTAGAATACTACAGATCAGCTACATCCCATTAAAGGCTCGTAGTTTTGTTTTGAGAAATATTAGTTGTTCTTAGTAAATTATAATAAGCACTATATTATCACCAATCAACATTATATACATTAGTTTGTGCTTTAATAATCTTTAAAGAATGTATTGTTGGATCGTCCACAGAAAACGATATTTCGTTTGAATGTCTATGGGGTAAACTACTGCAAACAAAATGGTATTAGGTCTACTGCCTACTTTAGGATGGGTATAGGATCCACTACCACCTGTTAGTTGGGTAAGGGGCCCCTACCACTTGTAGGATGGGTCTGGGCCCAACAACTGCCCATAGGATGGGTATGGGGACCACTGTGGGCAGCAACTATGAAAGCAGCTACCTCACAGGAAGCTGCAAAATGCACTGAGCAAATGGTGGAAAGGAAACGAACAATTATAGTTGTAGGAGTACAGGAACCAGAGGGATCCAATCGGGAGGAGTGGAGAAGGAGGGACCGAGCAACCATGACAGAGATCTTGGAGGGACTGGATATGGAGGAGGCAATTAGCAACATAGAGAAATTTTCAGGCTGGGCATCTACAAGAAGGAAAGGAAACGATTGATAAAGGTAGCGCTCATGAACGAGGCAACAAAGAAGAAAATCCTATCCAGGAAGAGCAGACTTGTGAGGTTAGGGGGATACAAGGACGTCTTTCTGCAAAGGGACATGACAAGGGAGGAGAGAAGGAAGGCTGCAGAAGCAAGGAGGAGACGCAGAGAAAGGGGTGGGGATATGGGAGCCACAGGACTCAGCTCAGTATCTCCAGGAACCTCAGAGGGGAGTGGGAATCCCCCCACCAGCAGGCCAGCACCCACAGGGAGGAGTGTAACAGAAGCCTCCCACCAACCAACCCCTCAGCCATCCCCCACCAATCACTTGCACCTCCCCAGACAGTAAATTCCCCCTTCAGATCATGCCTCACATGTTCCCTGACACCATGTTCCCCCCATGCTCTTTTTCTTCCCCAACCCCTACCCCAGACCCTCACTGTTCCTGCACCCCATGCCTTTCCCTGTTTCTCCAGCCTGTGCTCTTCCCATTTTCCCCAACCCAATCTCTCCTCCCTACCCCACCCACCTCCCTCATGGCCCTCCCTCCCCAGGCTCCCCTCCCCAACCCCTGAACACCCTGTTAACTCACCCCAGTCTCCCCTGCATACCCCAACCCATGACCTCCCACCACATGCCCCTCCAGCTTCCCCATCCCATGCCCCAACTAAGCCCGTAACCCCGGATCCCCTCAGCCGCATCACGACATACCCCCCCTTAACCCCCCTGTTCCAGATCCTCCCAGCCCCCCCTCACACCCCAGACCCCCCAGGCCCTCCTTCCTAGGTTCACCCATCCCAGACATCCCTTCCCCCCAACTCCAGTGGAATCAACTGAAACTGAGAATGGACAGAAGAGAGTCAGGTCATGTACTCGAACATAGATGGGTTTACAAACAAGACTAGTGAACTTAGGGAAAGAACACAAGAAGTAAACCCAGATGTAATTGGACTTACAGAAACAAAACTCTCAGGAATCATAACGAATGCTGTGTTTCCCCAGGACTACACTGTAATAAGGAAAGAGAGGGAAGGAAGTGGGAGGAGGCAGAGTGGCTCTACTGATGAGAAAGGCATGAAGTTTCGAGTAGATGGTTATTCCGGGCTGCGAAGGGTTCAGAGACTTCATAACAGGCACTATGACGATGGGAGGACCAAGAGTAGTAGTAGCAGTGATATATAACCCACCACAAAATGAAAGAAGACCCAGGCAAGAGTATGACAGAAACAACATGGCAGTTAACATTATCATTGAGAGAGCAGCCGCTGCTGCCTGTAGAAACCGATCCCATCTGCTCATCATGGGGGACTTTAATCATGGAAGGATAGACTGGGAAAACAGAGAACCACATGGAGATGAGGAAACATGGAGAGCGAAACTGCTAGAGGTGACGACTAGACACTTTTTAAGTCAGCATGTCAAGGGTCCCACGAGAATGAGAGGCAATGATGAACCAGCAAGACTCGACCTAGTATTCACTCTGATCGATTCAGACATAAGGAAAATCGGTCTGGAATCCCCCATGGGTATGAGTGATCACAGTGTACTGTTGTTTGAATATCTGGTCGAAGAAGGGTTAATGTACTCAAAGAAGGGACCAGAGAGCAAGAGGGTGGCATTCCGGAAGGGAAACTATGAGATGAGAAAATTCCTAACTGAAATAGCTTGGGAAACAGAGCTCAGAGGAGGAAACGGTTCAAGACATGATGGACTACATCACACAGAAGTGTAAGGCGGCAGCAGACAAGTTCGTCCCAGTCCAAAGGGAAAAAATGAAATAGAGATGAGAAACCCATGGTTTAATCAGAGTTGCAAGCTAGCAAAGCAGTTAAGTAAAAGGACGTGAAGAAACTATAAAAACAACAGAACACTAGAGAGCAGAGAAAGATACCAGAGCGCCAGGAATGAATACGTCAGGGTGAGAAGAGAGTCAGAGAGACAATATGAAAATGACACAGCGAGCAAGGCAAACACTCAACCCAAAATGCTGCATAGCCACATCAGGAGGAAAACAACAGTGAAGGAACAGGTAATGAAACTGAGGATAGGGGCAGAAAGATTCACTACAAACGACAAGGAAGTGTGCGAGGAACTCAATAAGAAATTCCAGGAAGTCTTCACCTCAGAGCAAGGGGAAGTTCCAGAGATGAGGGAGGGAACATCAACCCAGACACCACTAGAGGAGTTTGTGATTACCAGTGAGGTGAGGAAGCATCTGCTACAAAGGCTATAGGCCTAGATGGAATCTCACCATGGATTCTAAAGGAAGGAGCAGAAGCCTGTGCCTACCACTCTCCATAGTGTACAACAAGTCACTGGTAACAAGTGAACTGCCAAAAATTTGGAAGACGGCCAATGTAGTCCCAATATACAAGAAGGGTGATAGGCAGGAGGCACTGAACTACAGGCCAGTGTTCCTAACTTACATTCCATGCAAGATGATGGAAAAGATTGTGCGAAAAAAGCTAGTGGAACATCTGGAGCAAAAGAACTTTGTAACACAACATCAGCACGGGTTCAGAGATGGCAAATCATGCCTAACAGGATTGAGTTCTATGACCAGGCAAGAAAAATTAGGCAAGAGAGAGAGAGGGCTGGACAGACTGCATATTTCTGGACTGCCAGAAAGCTTTTGACACAGTACCACGTAAGAGACTAGTGCACAAACTGGAGATGCAGGCAGGAGTGAAAGGGAAGGTACTCCACTGATTAAGAGAGTACCTAAGCAACAGGACACAGCGAGTCACCGTGAGAGGTGAGATCTCGGAGTGGCGGGGAATCACCAGTGGAGTCCCACAGGGATCAATCTTTGGACCTATACTGTTTCTGATATACGTAAATGATCTCCCAGAAAGAATTGACTCGTTCCTCTCGATGTTTGCTGATGTTTCAAAAATTATGAGGAGGATCAGGACAGAGGAAGATAGTATGAGGCTACAAGATGACCTAGACAAACTGAAGGAATGGTCCGACAAATGGCTACTAAAGTTCAACCCAAGTAAATGTAAGGTAATGAAACTAGGTAATGAAGCCAGTCACTGGATACCGAATGGGAGATGAAGTCCTTCACGAAACGGACAAATAGAAAAATCTGGGAGTTGATATCACGCCAAACCTGTCTCCTGAAGCCCACATCAATAGAATAACATCAGCGGACTTTGCGAGGCTGGCTAACACCAGAACTGCTTCCAGAAACCTGTGTAAGGAATCCTTCAGAACCTTGTATACCACATATGTAAGGCCAATCCTGGAGTATGCAGCCTCAGCATAGAGCCCGTATTTAGTCAAGCACACGACGAAGCTGGAAAAAGTTCAGAGGTATGCCACTAGGCTAGTCCTAGAACTAAGAGGCATGAGTTATGAGGACAGACTACGTGAACTGCATCTCACGTCGCTGGAAGACAAAAGAGCTAGGGGAGACATGATCACCACATACAAAATTCTGAGGGAAATTGACAGGGGTGGAAAAGGATGGATTATTTAATACGGGTGGCACACGCACAAGGGGACTCAGGTGGAAGCTGAGTACCCAAATGAGCCACAGAGACATTAGAAAGAACTTTTCAGTGTCAGAGTAGTTAGTAAATGGAATGCACTAGGAAGTGATGTGGTGGAGGCAGACTCCATACACAGTTTCAAATATAGATATAACAGAGCCCAATAAGCTCAGGAATCTGTTGACGGTTGAAAGGCGGGACCAAAGAGCCAGAGCTCAATCCCCGCAAGCACAATTAGGTGAGTACTATCATCTACAGGATGGGTATGGAGGTCCACTACCGCCTACTGGATGGGTACATGGTCCTCTACTACCCACAGGATGAGTATGGAGTACACTACGGCATGCAGGATGGGTATGGGGTCCACTACTGCCCACTGGAAGGGTATATGTTCCACTTTCGCCCAAAGGATTTGTGTGGCATCCACTATACCGCCCACAGGATGGGTATGGGGTCCACAATCACCCACAGGATGAAAATTGTCTACTACCGCCCACAGGATGGGTATGGCCTCCATTGTCGCTCACAGCATGAGAACAGGGTACAGTACTGTCCACGGAATGGGTATATGCTTAACTACCGCCGACAGGATGAGTATATCGTCTACTACCGCCACAGGATGAGTATTTATTTATTTATTTATTTATTTTTTATTTATATACAAGAAGGTACATTGGGTTTGTGAGGATACATAGCATAGTATATACAATCTTGTAAAGCCACTATTACGCGCAGTGTTTCGGGCAGGTCCCTAATCCAACAGATAATTTTAAGTAGGTAAATTCAAGCAGAATTAATAAAATGATAACAGATACATTGCAAGAAAAAAGAAAAATAAGATGGAAGAGATTAGTAGGTATACTTAGTATATTAGAATATTAGTAGTATATTAGTATATTAATAGTAATATACTAAGTAGTACTATACTAAGTAGTACTATACTAGTAGCACATTGGTAGCTCTGATTGATTGCATTGACAGCTTGATTGGTAATTTAGACAAGATTAATAGGCATCATACACCATAGTATCTCGTCTACCACCGCCCACAGGATAGGTAAGGGGTTAACTACTACCCATAGGACCCGTATGGGGTGCACTAACGCCCTCAGGGTGGGTATTAAGTTCATTACCGCCCACAATTTGCTTATGGGGTCAAGTACCCCACACAGGATAGGCATGGGGTCAACTGCCACCCACATGATGGGTTTGGGGACAACAATCATCCACAGGAAGGTCCACTACCGCCGACAGGATGGCTTTAGGGACCACTATCATCCACCGGATAGGTATGGGGGTCCACTACCGGCCACTGGCTGGTAAGGGGATCATGTCCACCCACAGGATGGGTATATGCGCCACTACTGCCCACAAAATGAGTATGAGGTTCACTACCCCCCACATGATGGGTATGGGGTCGACAACCACTCACAGGATGGGTACGAGGTCACTACCGCCCACAGGATGGGCATGGGGGTCCACTACCATCCACAGGATTGGTATGGGGTCCAATACCGCCTAACGGGTGGGTATGGGGGCCACGTCCATCCACTGGATGGTGTGACGGTGCCCTCTCTAGTTTCTCCCATATATCAGCTGAAAGAGTCATATCAGCTTACCTGCAGGTTCTCTGAGGTGCAGAGAATCTTTTGAGGTATGAGGCTTCCAGAATGGTTGCTTATTTGGGGAGGAATTTGCTTTTGTAAAGTTGCAGGGAAGTGGAAAAGTCGCGCCCTGGGTACAACAAAATGGCGCCCCTGGCCAGCAAATGCATCATTTTGTGTACGGCGCCCCGCCGGTCGGTGATTGGCTGGCTGAGGTCACATGACTTGAGTGTGGTCTCGGTGAAGGAGTGCTTGAGGGGACGACGTGTGCAGTGACGACTGGACGAGCCAACACCCAGGAACAACTACTCACAGGATGGGTATTGGGGGGCTACTATCACCCACATGATGGGTATGGGGTGCACTATACCGCCCATAGGATGGGTATAGGGTCCACTACTGCCTACGGGATGGGTATGGGGTCCACTACCACCCACACGATGGGTATGGTGTCCACTTCCGCCCGCAGGATGGGTATAGGGTCCAGACCACCCACAGGATGGGTATGGGGTCCACTACCACCCGCAGGATGGGTATGGGGTCCACTACCACCCGCAGGATGGATATGGGGTCCAATACCGCCTACAGGGTGGGTATGGGGGCCACGTCCATCCACAGGATGGGTATATGCTCCACTACCGCCCACATGATGGGTATTGGGTCGACAACCACTCACAGGATGCGTATGAGGGGGCCACTATCGCCCACAGGATGGGTATGGGGTCACTACCACCCACAGGATGAGCATGGGGTCAACTGCTGCCCACAGAATTGGTATGTGGTGCATTACCGCCCACAGGATGGGTATGGGGTCCTTTACTCCCTACAGGATAGCTATGGGGTCACTACCACCCACAGGATGGGTATGGGGTTCACTTCTGCCTGCAGGATGGGTATGGGGTCAACTACCACCCACAGGATGGGTATGGGATCCAATACCGCCCACAGGATGGGCATTACTTTGGGTACAGTACCGCCCACAGGATGGGTATGGGGTCCACTACCGTCCACAGGATGGGTTTGGGGTACATTACCACCCAAAGGATGGGTATGAGGTCCACTGCCATCCACAGGATGGTATGGGGTCCACCGCCACCAACAGGATGAGTATATTGGGTCCGCTACCACCCACAGGATAGGTATGGGGTCCACTACGACCCACAAGATAGGTATGAGGTCCACTAGCACCCACAAGATGGGTATGGGGTCCGCTAAGATCCACAGGATAGGTATGGGGTTCACTAGCACCCACAAGATGGGTATGGGGTCCGCTACGATCCACAGGATAGGTATGGGGTCCACTAGCACCCACAAGATGGGTATGGTGTCTACTACCACTCACAGGATGGGTATGGGGTCCACTACCACCCACAGGATGGGTATGGGGTCCACTACCACCGAAAGGATGTGTGTAGGGTCCACTGCCACCAACAGGATGAGTATATTGGGTCCACTACCACCCACAAGATAGGTAAGAGGTCCACTAGCACCCACAAGATGGGTATGGGGTCCACTACCATCCACAAGATTGGTATGGGGGTCCAATACCACCCACAAGATGGGTATGGGGTCCACTACCACCCGCAGGATGGGTATGGGGTGCACTACCACCAACAAGATGGGTGTGGGGTCCACTACCACCCACAAGATGGGTATGGTGTCCACTACCACCCACAAGATGGGTATTCGGGTCCAATACCACCCGCAGGATGGGTAAGGGGTCCACTTCCACCCACAAGTTGGGTATGGGGTCCACTACCACCCACAAGATGGGTATGGGGTTCACTACCACCCGCAGGATGGGTATGGGGTCCACTTCCACCCACAAGTTGGGTATGGGGTCCACTACCACCCATAAGTTGGGTATTGGGTCCACTACCACCCACAGGATGGGTATGGGGTCCACTTCCACCCACAAGTTGGGTATGGGGTCCACTACCACCCACAATGACAAACACGATTGTGGATTGTGACAAACACGTGGGGAGGGGAAGCACACGTGAGCACGAGCTCTGTGAAAAACACTATATATCTCGGGATATTTCAGTGATACAGGAACTAAACACAGTCAGATAACTCATAAAGTGCATCTCAACTTATTAAACAATATACCATAGTGATTGACATCCGACTTTTGTGCTTTAAGGAAATAACAAGTGAATTTCGTGTGGAGTCCACCTCGTGGTGCCAGAACCCAGCCCTTAGGCCCACATCCTGTGTGGCCGCCGTGTGTGTGTGTGCTTACTAGCAAATTGGTTTCCAACAAGTGTAATAGGGGAATGTGGATCGAGAAATTAGTAATAGAGAAAGTGAATACTATTGCAAGTCGGGAATAAAGCAGAAAATCCCTTATTGTAATACAAGCGAATTAATATATCAGTGTTATAACCCAAGTAACTGGCAACTGAGGGCCTCCAGCCGCGGCCTGGGACAACAAGTGTCAACGGTACAGCCTCTGGGACCCTCCCTCACCCTCGACCGTGTGATAAGTACTGACCATACTGTAGAGAACAAATAACATATATACTTTACAAACATACGGTATACATATAATATTATAAATATATAGATATATACAACAAAACAAGGCAAAATGGGAGTAAATAAACAAATTTGTGGCCACTGTAAGATCTCCTTCAAGTCGAAGGCGACGGGAATTGAATGTTATATCTGTAAGAATAGATTTCATTCGGCTTGTACAGGCGTGAGTAACACTGCGGCACTGAGAGCTGGCCACTTGCTCTGGGTGTGTAAACATGACCTGCCAGCTTGGAATATCCTAAAAAACCTTCTAGATAACATGACGCATGAACGGAAAACATCGTTCATTGGAAGCCTACCAGCCATCCAGAAGGAGTGGGAAAGGAACAACAATTGTAATATACCAGGGGCGGAGGCTATAGTCAGGGATGAAACTGAGGCTGAAACTCAGGAAGTTGTAAACTCTGACTCGGTAGGCCCGGATGTGGATGACAGTAAACTAGAAAGTGTAACAGACAGCACTGACAGCTCGGTAGGTACAGACACTACAACGGTTCCCGATAGAGAGAGTCAGAACAGAAGGACAGACTTATGCAAATTTTATGCAAAGGGCATATGCAGACATAGATATGCTGGTAATAAGAAAGGATTAGAATGCAGTTATCAACATCCCAAAAATGTTTAAATATGCTTAGGAAAGGTGAGTGTCGATTTGGATCAATATGTAGGTTTTTCCATCCTGAGATGTGCCAAACCTCACTGGAGGACAGAAAATGCTATGACCTCAGCTGCCCATACTTTCACGTGAAAGGCACGGAACGCTACATAAAGAGTGGCAAGCAGGATAATGAATTTGGAGGAAATTCGATAAATTTTTTATACCAGACCGAAAGAGAATTCAAAAGGAGGAGCATGGAGAATGTATGGAACTGGATGCCAGACCCACTTGCATACCAGAATTACAGATACAACTACACACCGAAAGGGAACCACAACTACAACAGGCAACTGCCCTACAACAATCAGCACTGGTCAGAACAAACTCAATATGTCCACGCATAATGGGCTTGCCAAAAAGTCTCCCAGTCAAACTATCACTAACAGAGTAACCTCATTCATCTTTGCCAACATACAAGGACTGAAAACAAGAACAAACAATAAAGTACAGTTCATAAATGGCCTCCTCACGGAGTCAAATGCAGTATTTGGAGCTTTCACAGAAACCCATGCAGGGGAATTCTTGGACAGTGAGATCTGGATTCCAGGATATAACCTATACAGGTGTGATAGGAAAATTAGGTCACATGGAGGAGTGGGTCTGTATATTAGGGAAGACCTTGTGTGCTCGGAGCTCCTAAACGTTACAAATGAGGTGGTAGAGGTACTGGGATTAAAAATAGAGAAAATAAATTTAGTGATTATTCTAATATACAAACCGCCAGATGCAACGGCTGAGGAATTCACAGAACAGATAAACAAAATAGAGAATAGCCTTGATAATTTGGAGAACCCAATACCTGATATTATCTTCTTAGGTGACTTCAACTTGCCTAGTCTCAGGTGGAGAATAGCAAACAATAATATTATACCAGGGAATCTATCAGGACCTAACCAACCACAGATTAGAGAACTACTTAGATTCTGTGACAAATTTTCACTCACTCAGCAGATATCGGAGCCAACGAGAAATAAAAATATTCTCGATCTGGTCTTTACGAACAATGAAGACATTATCAGAGACATTACGATATCAGATACCACATATTCAGATCACAAGCTCATTGAAGTGCAAACTACCATCAATACTCAGAATAGACCTAAAACGTTGATAAAGCGAGAGGGGCTATTCAGTAAATTCAATTTAATAATAAAAGGATAGACTGGGAGATAATAAACAGGGAACTTAAAAACATTCCATGGGAAACTGTTTTAAGTAATAAAAGTCCTACAGAAGGAATAGAAAAACTGACTTCGGAAGCGTATCAAGTCTGTCTGAAACATGTTCCTTTGAGGAAAGCCAGAAAGAGATCCAACGTAGAAAGAGAACGCAGAAGACACTATAAACGCAGGAAAAGAATAACGGAACTGCTTATGCAGACACGAATTTCCCGTCAAAGAAGGAATAATTTAAATAGGGAGATTGAAGAAATCGAGCGGAAATTGAAACACTCATATGAAACTGAAGAAAGGCAGTTAGAACAGAAAGCAATTCAGGAAATAAAGAAAAATCCAAAATACTTCTTCACATATGCGAAATCAAAAGCAAAAACTACTGCCAGTATTGGACCTATTCGTACAAGTGAAGGTTCATACACGGAGGATGACAAAGAAATTAGTGAAATCCTAAAAAAGCAGTATGAGGACATGTTTAGCACTCCAATAAACAACATGAAAGTAGAAGATCCAGACAATTTCTTTATGCGGGATATCCAAACCCCTGTAAATATAACTGATATCAACACGAGCGCACTAAATTTTGAAAGAGAATTGAAAACATGCCCATGCACTCGGCCCCAGGTCCAGACTCATGGAATTCAATATTATAAAGAAATGCAAAGTGCCGGTAGCACAGGCACTCAGTATAGTGTGGAGGAAGAGCTTGGACACGGGAGAGATACCAGATGCACTTAAAGTAGCAGACATAGCCCCTCTACACAAGGGAGGGAGCAAAGCATTGGCAAAGAATTATAGACCAGTTGCACTAACATCGCACATAATAAAAGTATTTGAGAGAGTGATTAGGAGTCAGGTCACAATTTCATGGAGACCAATGACCTTCACAACCCAGGCCAACATGGATTTCGAGCGGGAAGATCGTGCCTCTCACAGCTACTTGAGCACTACGATAAAGTCACTGAGGCATTAGAAGAAAAACAGAATGCTGATGTGATATACACGGACTTCGCAAAGGCTTTCGATAAATGTGACCATGGCGTGATAGCACACAAAATGAAGTCAATGGGAAATAACCGGTAAAGTAGGCGCTGGATACTCAG
>WNGS01126319.1:0-19743 GCA_020271785.1 Procambarus virginalis | reverse complement strand
TAATTTTGTGAAATTGTCTCCAATTTGGTGGTGATAGCTTAAATTTCCCAACTTTAATCAAATCTGCTAGGTTAGGTTAGGTAAGGTTGTCTAGGGTAGGCTGGAATAGGTGAAACTTGGCTAAAATGATCTTGGCTGTGCTATGTTACAAAAACATTTTGGGTATATTGGTAGAAATTGTCTTAAATTAGGTTGAATTTAGGTGAGTAAGCATAAATTTCACGAACTTTAATCAAATCTAGCTTGGGATATGCTAGAACAGGTTAGGTAAGTTTGTGTAGGGTAAGATGTAATAGGCGAAAACTTGGGTGAAATGAACTTTGTCTATGCTAAGATACAAAACATTTGGGTAAATTTGGTGGAAATTGGTTTAAATTAGGTTGAATTTAGGTGGGAAGGCATAAATTTTGCCAACTTTAATCAAATCTAACTTTGATATGCCAGGTGAGGCTGGGTAGGGTTGTCTAGGGTAGGTTGGAATAGGTGAAAACTTAGCTAAAATGGTCTTTGGCTATGCTACGTAACAAAACATTTTAGGTATATTTGGTAGAAATTGTCTTAAAATAGGATGAATTTAAGTGAGTAAGCATAAATTCCCCAACTTTAATCAAATCTAACTTTTGATATGCTAGGTCAGGTTAGGTAAGGTTGTGTAAAAACTCGGGTGAAATGAACTTTGGCTATGCTAAGATACAAAACATTTGGGTATATTTCGTGGAAATTGGCTTAAATTAGGTTGAATTTAAGTAGGAAAGGCATAAATTTCCCCAACTTTAATAAAATCTAACTTTGGATATGAGAGGTTAGGTTGGGTAGGGTTGTCTAGGGAAGGTTGAAATAGGTGAAAACTCAGCTAAAATGAGCTTTGGCCGTGTTATGTTACAAAACTTTTTGGGTATATTTGGTGGGAATTGTCTTAAATTAGGTAGAATTTAGGTGGCATAGCTTAAATTTCGCCGACTTTAACTAAATCCAGATTTGGATATGCTAGGTCAGGTTAGGTGAGGTTGCGTAGGGTAGAACGGATATTGGAGAAAATGTTGGTAAAAAATATGGGCTTTGACAGTGCTATGATACACAACATTTGGGTATATTTGGTGGAAATTGTCTTAAATTAGGTCGAATTTAAGTGGCATAGCTTAAATTTCACCAACTTGAACTAAATCTAGGTTTGGATATGTTAGGTTAGGTTAGGTTGCGTAGGGTAGGTTGGAATAGGAGAAAATGTAGGAAAAAATGGGCTTTGGCGATGCTATGATACACAACATTTGGATATATTTGGTGGAAATTGTCTTAAATTAGGTCAAATTTAGTGGGAATAGCTTAAATTTCATCAACTTTAACCAAATCTAGGTTTGGATATGCTAGGTTGGGTTAGGTAAGGTTGCACAGGGTAGGATGGAATAGAAGAAAATGTTGGTAAAAATGGGCTTTGACAGTGCTATGATACACAACATTTGGGTATATTTGGTAGAAATTGTCTTAAATTAGGTCAAATTTAGGTGGCATAGCTTAAATTTTACCAACTTGAACTAAATCTAGGTTTGGGTATGCTAGGTTAGGTTAGGTGAGGTTGTGTAGGGTAGGATGGAAATAGGAGAAAATGCAGGTAAAAATGGGCTTTGGCGATGCTATGGTACACAACATTTGGATATATTTGGTGAAAATTGTCTTAAATTAGGTCAAATTTAGGTGGGAATAGCTTAAATTTCATCAACTTTAACCAAATCTTTGTTTGGATATGGTAGGTTAGGTTAGGTAAGGTTGCATAGGGTAGGATGGAATAGGAAAAAATGTAGGTAAAATGGGCTATGGGAGTGCTGTGATACACAACATTTGGGTATATTTGGTGGGAATTGTCTTAAATTAGGTCGAATTTAGGTGGCGTACCTTAAATTTTACTAACTTGAACTAAATCTAGGTTTGGATATGCTAGGTCAGGTTAGGTGAGGTCGTGTAGGGATGGTTATATAATATCTTAGGGCTAATGAACTAGCATGTTTATGAAATAGTGTAAATTTTCCTATTTGAGGTTCGAGCTATATGACCAACTCATGTAATGTATGGACAGAGGCGACATAGGCTTGTATGTTTGGATATGGGATGCTCATATTTAGTTAGTTAGTTTAGCTTTTGCTAGGTTGAATTTAGTCAAATTTGTGTAGTATAAGTATATTTTTTGATAGATTTAGATGAATTTAGGTTTTAATAGGATGCATTTTGATAAGATATAACAAATTTGTTTAAAATTATCATAGAAAATACTGACTTCACCTAACCCCACCTGCCCTAACATAACTAATGCTAGAACAAATAAGTCTGTTAGATGGTTTGCATAAATAAATATGGGTGGCCTGATTGGAGAGGATGTAACAAGGGAGGTATTAATAAGACATTAAAAACAATGGACATATGTTAGATGAATAGTTTAGCACTAATAATGTTGAAATATTAATGGCAAATGAATGTGTTTTATATTGAGCTCATAGGAAGTTATATGTACCATTTTTATATGCGAAATTCGGACTTTTGGGGAGTTGGTTAAACTCAGCATATTTTAATTAATGTCATAAATATACCTAGAAAAATATCGTGCAAATTGTGTATTGTTTGACCTAGTTGGTTGTGTTTGTATTTGTACATATATAGCACAATTAATATACTTGTGCATTACTTGTGTAGGTTATGTATTTGCAAAAGTTGTATGATTATTGATTACATTTCCATAAATTGTGTATTGTTTTGTGCAAGTTGTGTATTAATTGTATATATTTTTGTATGTGTATTTGTGGAAATTGTGTATTTAATGAGTATGTG
This sequence comes from Procambarus virginalis, assembly GCA_020271785.1. Lineage (NCBI taxonomy): Eukaryota > Metazoa > Arthropoda > Malacostraca > Decapoda > Cambaridae > Procambarus > Procambarus virginalis. The sequence goes on along the minus strand of WNGS01126319.1, from coordinate 16,926 downwards.
CTAGTTATGTATTGTTCATATTTTGGTAAGTTGTGTATTGATTATATTTTTGAGCAAGTTGTGTATTAATTGTGTAAATGTCGTAATTGTATTTGTGTGTAAATCGTGTATTTGTGCTGGTTGTGTATTTTCATATTTGGGGTAGTTATGTATTGTACGTATTTGTGCTAGATATGTATTTGTGCAAGTTGTGTAATAATTATGAAAGATGTGCAACATTTGTGAAAGTTGTGTATTAATTGCGCATGTTGTGTAATTGCATATGGACGAGTTGTTTACTTATACCTTTGTGTATTGATTGTCATTGTGCAAGTTGAGTAATTATATAGCAAGTTTTCTTGTATTAATTGTGCAAAGATGTATAATAATTACACAAATTGTGTAACAATTGTCCATGTTTTATAATAATTTTTGTGATAATAGTACATTTATGCAAGTTGTGTTTTTTAATTTGTTGAAGTGGGGCCAGTGCAACTGTATTTTTGTGTGCAAATTGTGTATTTTGTGTAAGCTCTGTAATCTGAAAAAATATATCTTCATGGTGTAAGTGTATTTTGGTTTAAGAGACAATGTGTGGGTATTTTGTGAAAATTATGTTTGTGAAATTGTGTAATTTTAGTGAAAGTGCATTTTTGATTGTCTAAATGCATAAGCATTTTGATATATTTGTGCAAATACCATACTTCGTGTAAATGTCATACTCTGAGTGTACATGCAATATTGTGTAAATGGTATATTTTTGTGTGCAACTGACATATTTTGTATGTAAATGACATATTTTTGTCTATAAATGACATTTTGTGTGATGGTATATTTTGAGTGTAAATAATATATTTTGTGCATAAATGGCATATTGGGTGTGTAAATGCTGTATTTTCTGTGTATGGCATAAATTACATCTGATTAATGGGGAAATGGTGGCAAAAACTAGGCTATTCTCTATGAATGTATGGGTTGTGAAGTATGTGTAGGTATGTATGCTTGTATTTGTAACTGTTTGTTTAGAAACAAGTTACCTGATTTGCGTAGCAAGACTAGGATTTTTTGAGGTGTAGAAATGATTAGCCTATGAATATAGTGGTTAGCATCCAGCTGAGTTGCTAGATGGATGAATTGAGGCGCGACATTTGGATAGCTACTTGATGGAGGTGAGGACAGTTGACTAGCCTATGAACACAGGTACTAATCCGCTGTGCTGCCAGATGTGTGGTAACTACTTGTGGATTATAGTACGATATCTAGCTATAGGGTTTCATAATTGCTGTTGTGTAAAAAACTAGAATGAGAGCTATTTATTAAAACTATTATTGTAAACTATTACTTTAAGTGAGATCCCTTGGTTGTTTTAAGCATAAGGTGGACATGAATATGAACGAGATTGGGTGAAAATATATAGGAGCTGCCTCGTATGGGCCAATAGGACTTCTGCAGTTGCCTTTATTCTAATGTTCATCTTACCTGCTATGCTGCCAGATGTACGATTCTGCTTAAATTGCAGTACGACATTTGGGTTGCTGTTATACTTTTGAACTTATCACTGAATAATGATTACAGTTGCGGATGACTAAAATGTATATTCTTAAACCTCTGATTAGGTTAGGTGGGGATGGTTAGTCTAGTCATTTTTGAATAATAATAATAATAACATTTAACAGACACCATATGCAAGTTCCATGTCAAAGGTCGCATTGGTCATCTGGTGACGTCACACATAGTTGACAAGTCAGGTGCTGTGATACCTTGACACTTATATGCTAATGGCCATCAATACCTCATCCCTATACCTGAGGTCGCTTTTCGTGATGTCACTAAACAATGACAGCAACTGGTCTGTAGGATGTATTTGTTTGTTATAAATAATAAGTTAGGTTAGGATGGTTTGATGAGGTTTATGATGAATAACAGAAAAAATAGGAGCAATGAGCGAAAATACGAGCTATTGTAGCTGAATATCGACTCTGGTGAAGCACAGAGTATAGGTGAGGTATTAAGCTAGATTAATAGTTCGCACTTATGTGTGAACCTCCTGGGATCACCATTAGCACGTTGGCTGGAAGCTCATTGGGGGCTTACAGAGCATTGGGGATGATGACGTCAGAAAAGATGGTGACTGCAGAAGGCCTTATTTTAAAACATGAGAGACTTGCTTTTACTAAATGAATATTTGAATTTATTATATTCTACAGCAAGGTGTGGGGAGGCATGTTTTGAGAGAATGTGAGATGTGCATATATATGTACGTGCATATAAATTTATGTATGCGCATTTATGCGTTATGAAGCAATATTGGATTAGTACTGAAATCGCATTGGAGTCACCATGCCTGGCAGGGGACTGTTTTCATACAAATGGATGATAGGGGAGAACGCTGAGACATATGATAGTTCATGCTCTGTGTTGCTTCCCCTTTTTGCAATGGACGGTAGTTGGAAGTCAATAGGAAATTTAAAATAGACTGGGGTTGATGGTATTATACATTAGGTTTCAGGACCACTGTTGTAACGCAAAACACACGACTCACAGGCCGGCTTTTTATTCCCCTTGAACGTGCCTGTGCAGGAACGCGGGGCGGCTAGTTGGTGACGTCATTGACCATTAGCGATGCCTGTGCATGGGTCACCGGGGTAACGAAAAAACATGGGGCCAACTTGGTGCAGTCAAATCTCACCGGGGTAACTAAAAAACATGAGGACATATCGGTGCAGTCAAATCTCACCGAGGCAACGAAAAAACATGAGGACATATCGGTGCAGTCAAATCTCACCGGGGTAACGAAAAAACATGAGGACAACTCGCTGCAGTTGAATCTCACCGGGCTAACGAAAAAACATGGGGCCATATTGGTGCAGTTAAATCTCACCGGGGTAACTAAAAACGGGTATGCCATATCGGTGCAGTCAAATCTCACCGGGGCAACGAAAAAACACCGGGCCAACTCGATGCAGTCAAATCTCACCGGGGCAACGAAAAAACACCGGGCCAGATCGGTGCAGTCAAATCTCACCGGCGTAACGAAAAAACACCGGGCCAGATCGGTGCAGTCAAATCTCACCGGTGTAATGAAAAAACACCGGGCCAGATCGGTGCAGTCAAATCTCACCGGGGCAACGAAAAAACACCGGGCCAGATCGGTGCAGTCAAATCTCACCGGGGTAACGAAAAAACACCGGGCCATATCGGTGCAGTCAAATCTCACTGGCGTAACGAAAAAACATCGGGCCAGATTGGTGCAGTCAAATCTCACCGGGGTAACGAAAAAACACCGGGCCAGATCGGTGCAGTCAAATCTCACCGGGGTAACGAAAAAACACCGGGCCATATCGGTGCAGGCGAAAAAAGCAAAATTGCACCGTTATGGCCCGGTTTACAGTACTGCCGTGACTATGGCCGTGACTATGACCGTATCTATGGTCGTGACTATGGCCGTGACTATGGCCGTGATTATGGCCGTGACTATGACCGTGACTATGACCGTGACGATGATCGTGACTATGGCCGCGACTATGACCGTGACTATGACCGTGACTATGACCATGACTATGGCCGTGTCTATGACCGAGACAGTGGCCGTGACTATGGTCGTGACTATGGCAGTGACTATGGCCGTGACTACGGCCGTGACTATGGTCGTGACTATGGTCGTGATTATGGCCGTGACTATGGTCGTGACTATGGTCGTGACAATGGTAGTGACTATGGCCGTGACTATGACCGTGACAATGGCCGTGACTATGACCGTGACTATGGTCGTGACTATGGTCGTGACTATTGCCGTGACTATGACCGTGACTATAGCCGTGACTATGGTCGTGACTATGACCGTGACTATGACTGTGACTATGGTCGTGACTATGGCCGTGACTATGACCGTGACTATGGTCGTTACTATGACCGTGACTATGGTCGTGACTATTGTCGTGACTATGATCGTGACTATGGCCGTGACTATGGCCGTAACTATGGTCGTGACTATGGTTGTGACTATGGCCATGACTATGGTCGTGACTATGGTCGTGACTATGGCCGTGACTATGGTCGTGACTAAGGCTGTGACTATGGTCGTGACTATGGTCGTGACTAAGGCCGTGACTAAGGCCGTGACTATGGTCGTGACTATGGCCGTTACTATGGCCGTGACTATGGTCGTGACTATGGTCGTGAGTATGGTCATGACTATGACCGTGACATGGCCGTGACTATGGTCGTGACTATGGCGTGACTATGGCGTGACTATGGCCGTGACTATGGTCGTGACTATGACCGTGACTATGGTCGTGACTATGACCGTGACTATGGCCGTGACTATGGTCGTGACTATGGCCGGACTATGCCGTGACTATGACCGTGACTGGACTGTGACTATGGCCGTGACTATGGCCGTGACTATGACTGTGACTATGACCGTGACTATGACCGTGACTATGTCGTGACTATGGCCGTGACTATGGCCGTGACTATGGCCGTGACTATGGCCGTGACTATGGTCGTGACTATGGTCGTGACTATGGTCGTGACTATGGTCGTGACTATGGTCGTGACTATGGCCGTGACTATGGTCGTGACTATGGTCGTGACTATGGTCGTGACTATGGTCGTGACTATGGTCGTGAATGGTCGTGACTATGGCCGTGACTATGGCCGTGACTATGTGTGACTATGGTCGTGACTATGGTCGTGACTATGGTCGTGACTATGGTCGTGACTATGGTCGTGACTATGGGGCGTGACTATGGTCGTGACTATGGCCGTGACTATGGTCGTGACTATGGCGTGACTATGGCGTGACTATGGCCGTGACTATGGTCGTGACTATGGTCGTGACTATGGCCGTGACTATGGTCGTGACTATGGTCGTGACTATGGTCGTGACTATGGCGTGACTATGACCGTGACTATGGCCGTGACTATGGTCGTGACTATGGTCGTGACTATGGTCGTGACTATGGCCGTGACTATGACCGTGACTATGGCCGTGACTATGGTCGTGACTATGACCGTGACTATGGACCGTGACTATGGTCGTGACTATGGCCGTGACTATGACCGTGACTATGGTCGTGACTATGACGTGCGTGACTATGGTCGTGACTATGGCGTGACTATGGTCGTGACTATGGCCGTGACTATGGCCGTGACTATGGTCGTGACTATGGTCGTGACTATGGCCGTGACTATGGTCGTGACTATGGTCGTGACTATGGCCGTGACTATGGTCGTGACTATGGCCGTGACTATGGTCGTGACTATGGTCGTGACTATGGCCGTGACTATGGCCGTGACTATGGTCGTGACTATGGCCGTGACTATGCCGTGACTATGGTCGTGACTATGGTCGTGACTATGGTCGTGACTATGACCGTGACAATGGCCGTGACTATGGTCGTGACTATGGCCGTGACTATGGCCGTGACTAAGGCCGTGACTATGGTCGTGACTATGACCGTGACTATGGTCGTGACTATGACCGTGACAATGGCCGTGACTATGGTCGTGACTATGGCCATGACTATGGCCGTGACTATGGCCGTGACTATGACTGTGACTATGGCCGTGACTATGGCCGTGACTATGACTGTGACTATGACCGTGACTATGACGTGACTATGCCGTGACTATGGCCGTGACTATGGCCGTGACTATGACCGTGACTATGGTCGTGACTATGGCCGTGACTATGTCGTGACTATGGTCGTGACTATGGTCGTGACTATGGTCGTGACTATGGTCGTGACTATGGTCGTGACTATGGTCGTGACTATGGTCGTGACTATGGTCGTGACTATGGTCGTGACTATGGTCGTGACTATGGTCGTGACTATGGTCGTGACTATGGCCGTGACTATGGTGTGACTATGGCCGTGACTATGGTCGTGACTATGGTCGTGACTATGGCCGTGACTATGGCCGTGACTATGGCCGTGACTATGGCCGTGACTATGGCCGTGACTATGGCCGTGACTATGGTCGTGACTATGGTCGTGACTATGGTCGTGACTATGGTCGTGACTATGCCGTGACTATGGCTGTGACTATGGTCGTGACTATGCCGTGACTATGGCCGTGACTATGGACCGTGACTATGGTCGTGACTATGACCGTGACTATGGCCGTGACTATGGCCGTGACTATGATCGTGACTATGGCCGTGACGATGGCCGTGACTATGGTCGTGACTATGGTCGTGACTATGGCCGTGACTATGGTCGTGACTATGTCGTGACTATGGCCGTGACTATGGGCGTGACTATGGCCGTGACTATGGTCGTGACTATGGTCGTGACTAAGGCCGTGACTAAGGCCGTGACTATGGTCGTGACTATGGTCGTGACTAAGGCCGTGACTAAGGCCGTGACTATGGTCGTGACTATGGTCGTGACTATGGCCGTGACTATGGCCGTGACTATGGTCGTGACTATGGTCGTGACTATGGTCGTGACTATGACCGTGACAATGGCCGTGACGATGGTCGTGACTATGGCCGTGACTATGGCCGTGACTAAGGCCGTGACTATGGTCGTGACTATGACCGTGACTATAGCCATGACTATGGTCGTGACTATGACCGTGACAATGGCCGTGACTATGGTCGTGACTATGACCGTGACTATGACCGTGACTATGACTGTGACTATGACCGTGACTATGACCGTGACTATGGCCGTGACTATGGCTGTGACTATGACCGTGACTATGACTGTGACTATGGCCGTGACTATGTCCGTGACTGTGGTCGTGATTATGGTCGTGACTATGGTCGTGACTATGGTCGTGACTATGGCCGTTACTATGGTCGTGACTATGGTCGTGACTATGGTCGTGACTATGGTCGTGACTATGTCCGTGACTATGGTCGTGACTATGGCCGTGACTATGGTCGTGACAGTGGCCGTGACTATGACCGTGACTATGGCCGTGACTATGGCCGTGACTATGGCCGTGACTATGGTCGTGACTATGGTCGTGACTATGGTCGTGACTATGGTCGTGACTATTGCCGTGACTATGACCGTGACTATGGTCGTGACTATGGCCGTGACTATGACCGTGATAATGGCTGTGACTATGGTCGTGACTATGATCGTGACTATGGCCGTGACTATGGCCGTGACTATGGTCGTGACTATGGTTGTGACTATGGTCATGACAATGGTCGTGACTATGGTCGTGACTATGGCCGAGACTATGGTCGTGACTAAGGCCGTGACTATGGTCGTGACTATGGTCGTGACTAAGGCCGTGACTAAGGCCGTGACTAAGGCCGTGACTACGGTCGTGACTATGGTCGTGACTATAGCCGTGACTATGGTCGTGACTATGGTCGTGACTATGGTCGTGACTATGACCGTGACAATGGCCGTGACTATGGTCGTGACTATGGCCGTGACTAATGCCGTGACTAAGGCCGTGACTATGGTCGTGACTATGACCGTGACTATGGCCATGACTATGGTCGTGACTATGACCGTGACAATGGCCGTGACTATGGTCGTGACTATGGCCATAACTATGGCCGTGACTATATCCGTGACTATGGTCGTGACTATGGTTGTGACTATGGTCATGACAATGGTCGTGACTATGGTCGTGACTATGGCCGTGACTATGGTCGTGACTAAGGCCGTGACTATGGTCGTGACTATGGTCGTGACTAAGGCCGTGACTAAGGCCGTGACTAAGGCCGTGACTACGGTCGTGACTATGGTCGTGACTATAGCCGTGACTATGGTCGTGACTATGGTCGTGACTATGGTCGTGACTATGACCGTGACAATGGCCGTGACTATGGTCGTGACTATGGCCGTGACTAATGCCGTGATTAAGGCCGTGACTATGGTCGTGACTATGACCGTGACTATGGCCATGACTATGGTCGTGACTATGACCGTGACAATGGCCGTGACTATGGTCGTGACTATGGCCATAACTATGGCCGTGACTATGACCGTGACTATGACTGTGACTATGGCCGTGATTATGGCCGTGACTATGACCGTGACTAAAACCGTGACTATGGTCGTGACTATGGCCGTGACTATGGTCGTGACTATGGTTTTGACTATGGTCGTGACTATGGTCGTGACTATGGTCGTGACTATGGCCGTGACTATGGCCGTGACTATGGTCGTGACTATGGCCGTGACTATGGCCGTGACTATGGCCGTGACTATGGCCGTGACTATGGTCGTGACTATGGCCGTGACTATGGTCGTGACTATGGTTTTGACTATGGTCGTGACTATGGTTGTGACTATGGCCGTGACTATGGTCGTGACTATGGTCGTGACTATGGCCGTATCTATGGTCGTGACTATGGCCGTGACTATGGCCGTGACTATGGTCGTGACTATGGCCGTGACTATGGTCGTGACTATGGCCGTGACTATGGTCGTGACTATGGTCGTGACTATGGCCGTGACTATGGTCGTGACTATGGCCGTGACTATGGTCGTGACTATGGCCGTGACTATGGCCATGTAGACTATGAGAGGAATATCACGGTGTATAACTTGGCCTTCCTCGTGAGGCACACTGCCACATGCCTCGTGAGGCACACTGCCACATGCCTCGTGAGGCACACTGCCACATGCCTCGTGAGGCACACTGCCACATTCCTCGTGAGGCACACTGCCACATTCCTCGTGAGGCACACTGCCACAAGCCTCGTGAGGCACACTGCCACATGCCTCGTGAGGCACACTGCCACATGCCTCGTGAGGCACACTGCCACATGCCTCGTGAGGCACACTGCCACATGCCTCGTGAGGCACACTGCCACATGCCTCGTGAGGCACACTGCCGTGACTATGGCTGTGACTATGGCCGTGACTATGGCCGTGACTATGACCGTATCTATGGTCGTGACTATGGCCGTGACTATGGTCGTGACAATGGCCGCGACTATGACCGTGACTATGACCGTGACTATGGCTGTGACTATGGCCGTGACTATGACCGATACAGTGGCCGTGACTATGGTCGTGACTATGGTTTTGACTATGGTCGTGACTATGGTCGTGACTATGGTCGTGACTATGGCCGTGACTATGGCCGTGACTATGGTCGTGACTATGGCCGTGACTATGGTCGTGACTATGGCCATGACTATGGCCGTGACTATGGTCGTGACTATGGCCGTGACTATGGTCGTGACTATGGTTTTGACTATGGTCGTGACTATGGTTGTGACTATGGCCGTGACTATGGTCGTGACTATGGTCGTGACTATGGCCGTATCTATGGTCGTGACTATGGCCGTGACTATGGCCGTGACTATGGTCGTGACTATGGTTTTGACTATGGTCGTGACTATGGTCGTGACTATGGTCGTGACTATGGTCGTGACTATGGCCGTGACTATGGCCGTGACTATGGTCGTGACTATGGCCGTGACTATGGTCGTGACTATGGCCATGACTATGGCCGTGACTATGGTCGTGACTATGGCCGTGACTATGGTCGTGACTATGGTTTTGACTATGGTCGTGACTATGGTTGTGACTATGGCCGTGACTATGGTCGTGACTATGGTCGTGACTATGGCCGTATCTATGGTCGTGACTATGGCCGTGACTATGGCCGTGACTATGGTCGTGACTATGGCCGTGACTATGGTCGTGACTATGGCCGTGACTATGGTCGTGACTATGGCCGTGACTATGGTCGTGACTTTGGCCGTGACTATGGTCGTGACTATGGCCGTGACTATGGTCGTGACTATGGCCGTGACTATGGCCATGTAGACTATGAGAGGAATATCACGGTGTATAACTTGGCCTTCCTCGTGAGGCACACTGCCACATGCCTCGTGAGGCACACTGCCACATGCCTCGTGAGGCACACTGCCACATGCCTCGTGAGGCACACTGCCACATGCCTCGTGAGGCACACTGCCACATGCCTCGTGAGGCACACTGCCACATGCCTCGTGAGGCACACTGCCACATGCCTCGTGAGGCACACTGCCACATGCCTCGTGAGGCACACTGCCACATGCCTCGTGAGGCACACTGCCATATGCCTCGTGAGGCACACTGCCACATGCCTCGTGAGGCACACTGCCACATGCCTCGTGAGGCACACTGCCACATGCCTCGTGAGGCACACTGCCACATGCCTCGTGAGGCACACTGCCACATTCCTCGTGAGGCACACTGCCACATTCCTCGTGAGGCACACTGCCACAAGCCTCGTGAGGCACACTGCCACATGCCTCGTGAGGCACACTGCCACATGCCTCGTGAGGCACACTGCCACATGCCTCGTGAGGCACACTGCCACATGCCTCGTGAGGCACACTGCCACATGCCTCGTGAGGCACACTGCCGTGACTATGGCTGTGACTATGGCCGTGACTATGGCCGTGACTATGACCGTATCTATGGTCGTGACTATGGCCGTGACTATGGTCGTGACAATGGCCGCGACTATGACCGTGACTATGACCGTGACTATGGCCGTGACTATGGCCGTGACTATGACCGAGACAGTGGCCGTGACTATGGTCGTGACTATGGCCGTGACTATGGCCGTGACTATGGTCGTGACTATGGTCGTGACTATGTGCGTGACTATGGTCGTGACTATGGTCGTGACTATGGTAGTGACTATGGCCGTGACTATGGCCGTGACTATGGTCGTGACTATGGCAGTGACTATGACCGTGACAATGGCGTGACTATGACCGTGACTATGGTCGTGACTATGGTCGTGACTATGACCGTGACTATGGCCGTGACGATGGTCGTGACTATGGCCGTGGCTATGACCGTGACTATAGCCATGACTATGGTCGTGACTATGACCGTGACTATGGTCGTGACTATAACCGTGACTATGGTCGTGACTATTGCCGTGACTATGATCGTGACTATGGCCGTGACTATGGCCGTAACTATGGTCGTGACTATGCTTGTGACTATGGCCATGACTATGGTCGTGACTATGGTCGTGACTATGGCCGTGACTATGGTCGTGACTAAGGCTGTGACTATGGTCGTGACTATGGTCGTGACTAAGGCCGTGACTAAGGCCGTGACTATGGTCGTGACTATGGTCGTGACTATGGCCATTACTATGGCCGTGACTATGGTCGTGACTATGGTCGTGAGTATGGTCGTGGCTATGACCGTGACAATGGCCGTGACTATGGTCGTGACTATGGCCGTGACTATGGCCGTGACTAAGGCCGTGACTATGGTCGTGACTATGACCGTGACTATGGTCGTGACTATGACCGTGACAATGGCCGTGACTATGGTCGTGACTATGGCCATGACTATGGCCGTGACTATGACCGTGACTATGACTGTGACCATGGCCGTGACTATGGCCGTGACTATGACTGTGACTATGACCGTGACTATGACAGTGACTATGGCCGTGACTATGGCCGTGACTATGACCGTGACTATGACCGTGACTATGGCCGTGACTATGACCCTGACTATGGTCGTGACTATGGTCGTGACTATGGTCGTGACTAAGGTCGTGACTATGGCCGTGACTATGGTCGTGACTATGGTCGTGACTATGGTCGTGACTATGGTCGTGACTATGGTTGTGACTATGGTCGTGACTATGGTCGTGACTATGACCGTGACTATGGCCGTGACTATGGTCGTGACTATGGTCGTGACTATGGTCGTGACTATGACCGTGACTATGGTCGTGACTATGGTCGTGACTATGGTCGTGACTATGGTCGTGACTATGGTCGTGACTATGGCCGTGACTATGGTCGTGACTATGGCCGTGACTATGGTCGTGACTGTGGCCGTGACTATGACCGTGCCTATGGTCGTGACTATGGCCGTGACTATGGCCGTGACTATTGTCGTGACTATGGTCGTGACTATGGTCGTGACTATGGTCTTGACTATGGTCGTGACTATGGTCGTGACTATGGCCGTGACTATGGCCGTGACTATGGTCGTGAATATGGCCGTGACTATGACCGTGACAATGGCCGTGACTATGACAGTGACTATGATCGTGACTATGGTCGTGACTATGACCGTGACTATGGCCGTGACTATGGCCGTGACTATGATCGTGACTATGGCCGTGACGATGGCCGTGACTATGGTCGTGACTATGGTTGTGACTATGGCCATGACTATGGTCGTGACTATGGTCGTGGCTATGGCCGTGACTATAGCCGTGACTAAGGCCGTGACTATGGTCGTGACTAAGGCCGTGACTAAGGCCGTGACTAAGGCCGTGGCTATGGTCGTGACTATGGTCGTGACTAAGGCCGTGACTAAGGCCGTGACTATGGTCGTGACTATGGTCGTGACTATGGCCGTGACTATGGCCGTGACTATGGTCGTGACTATGGTCGTGACTATGGTCGTGACTATGACTGTGACAATGGCCGTGACGATGGTCGTGACTATGGCCGTGACTATGCCGTGACTAAGGCCGTGACTATGGTCGTGACTATGACGTGACTATAGCCATGACTATGGTCGTGACTATGACCGTGACATGGCCGTGACTATGGTCGTGACTATGACCGTGACTATGACCGTGACTATGACTGTGACTATGACCGTGACTATGACCGTGACTATGGCCGTGACTATGGCTGTGACTATGACCGTGACTATGACCGTGACTATGGCCGTGACTATGTCCGTGACTATGGTCGTGACTATGGTCGTGACTATGGTCGTGACTATGGTCGTGACTATGGCCTTACTATGGTCGTGACTATGGTCGTGACTATGGTCGTGACTATGGTCGTGACTATGTCGTGACTATGGCCGTGACTATGGTCGTGACTATGCCGTGACTATGGTCGTGACAGTGGCCGTGACTATGACGTGACTATGGCGTGACTATGGCCGTGACTATGGCCGTGACTATGGTCGTGACTATGGTCGTGACTATGGTCGTGACTATGGTCGTGACTATGGCGTGACTATGGCCGTGACTATGGTCGTGACTATGGCCGTGACTATGGCCGTGACTAATGGCTGTGACTATGGTCGTGACTATGATCGTGACTATGGCCGTGACTATGGCCGTGACTATGGTCGTGACTATGGTCGTGACTATGGTCATGACTATGGTCGTGACTATGGTCGTGACTATGGCGTGACTATGGTCGTGACTAAGGCCGTGACTATGGTCGTGCTATGGCGTGACTAAGGCCGTGACTATGGCCGTGACTATGCCGTGACTATGGTCGTGACTATGGTCGTGACTATGGCCGTGACTATGGTCGTGACTATGGTCGTGACTATGCTACTATGACCGTGACTATGGCCGTGACTATGGTCGTGACTATGGCCGTGACTAATGCCGTGACTATGGCCGTGACTATGGTCGTGACTATGACCGTGACTATGGCCATGACTATGGTCGTGACTATGACCGTGACAATGGCCGTGACTATGGTCGTGACTATGGCCATAACTATGGCCGTGACTATGACCGTGACTTGACTGTGACTATGGCCGTGATATGGCCGTGACTATGACCGTGACTATGGCCGTGACTATGGTCGTGACTATGGCCGTGACTATGGTCGTGACTATGGTTNTGGTCGTGACTATGGTCGTGACTATGGCCGTGACTATGGTCGTGACTATGGTCGTGACTATGGCCGTGACTGTGTCGTGACTATGGTCGTGACTGTGGTCGTGACTATGGCGTGACTAAGGCGTGACTATGGTCGTGACTATGGTCGTGACTATGGCGTGACTGTGGTCGTGACTATGGTCGTGACTATGGTCGTGACTATGGTCGTGACTATGGTCGTGACTATGGCCGTGACTATGGTCGTGACTATGGCCGTGACTATGGTCGTGACTATGGTCGTGACTATGGTCGTGACTGTGGTCGTGACTATGGTCGTGACTATGGTCGTGACTATGGTCGTGACTATGGTCGTGACTATGGTCGTGACTATGGTCGTGACTATGGTCGTGACTATGGTCGTGACTATGGTCGTGACTATGGTCGTGACTATGGTCGTGACTATGGTCGTGACTATGGTCGTGACTATGGTCGTGACTATGTCGTGACTATGGTCGTGACTATGGTCGTGACTATGGTCGTGACTATGGTCGTGACTATGGTCGTGACTATGGTCGTGACTATGGTCGTGACTATGGCGTGACTATGGTCGTGACTATGGTCGTGACTATGGTCGTGACTATGGTCGTGACTATGGTCGTGACTATGGCCGTGACTATGGTCGTGACTATGGTCGTGACTATGGCCGTGACTATGGTCGTGACTATGGCCGTGACTATGGTCGTGACTATGGTCGTGACTATGGCCGTGACTATGGTCGTGACTATGGTCGTGACTATGGCCGTGACTATGACCGTGACTATGCCGTGACTATGGTCGTGACTATGGCCGTGACTATGACCGTGACTATGACTGTGACTATGGTCGTGACTATGGCCGTGACTATGGTCGTGACTATGGTCGTGACTATGGCCGTGACTATGACCGTGACTATGACCGTGACTATGGTCGTGACTATGGCCGTGACTATGACCGTGACTATGACTGTGACTATGGCCGTGACTATGACCGTGACTATGACCGTGACTATGACTGTGACTATGGCCGTGACTATGGTCGTGACTGTGGTCGTGACTATGGCCGTGACTATGGTCGTGACTATGGTCGTGACTGTGGTCGTGACTATGGTCGACTAGGCCGTGACTATGGTCGTGACTATGGTCGTGACTATGGCCGTGACTGTGGTCGTGACTATGGTCGTGACTATGGTCGTGACTATGGCCGTGACTAAGGCCGTGACTATGGTCGTGACTATGGTCGTGACTATGGCCGTGACTGTGGTCGTGACTATGGTCGTGACTATGGTCGTGACTATGGTCGTGACTATGACCGTGACTATGGCCGTGACTATGGTCGTGACTATGGCCGTGACTGTGGTCGTGACTATGGTCGTGACTATGGTCGTGACTATGGTCGTGACTATGGTCGTGACTATGGTCGTGACTATGGTCGTGACTATGGTCGTGACTGTGGTCGTGACTATGGTCGTGACTATGGTCGTGACTATGGTCGTGACTGTGGTCGTGACTATGGTCGTGACTATGGTCGTGACTATGGTCGTGACTATGGTCGTGTGACTATGGTCGTGACTGTGGTCGTGACTATGGTCGTGACTGTGGTCGTGACTATGGTCGTGACTATGGTCGTGACTGTGGTCGTGACTATGGTCGTGACTATGGCCGTGACTATGGTCGTGACTATGGTCGTGACTATGGTCGTGACTGTGGTCGTGACTATGGTCGTGACTATGGTCGTGACTATGGCCGTGACTATGGTCGTGACTATGGTCGTGACTATGGTCGTGACTATGGCCGTGACTATGGTCGTGACTATGGTCGTGACTGTGGTCGTGACTATGGTCGTGACTATGGTCGTGACTATGGTCGTGACTGTGGTCGTGACTATGGTCGTGACTATGGTCGTGACTATGGTCGTGACTGTGGTCGTGACTATGGTCGTGACTATGGTCGTGACTGTGGTCGTGACTATGGTCGTGACTATGGTCGTGACTATGGTCGTGACTATGGTCGTGACTGTGGTCGTGACTATGGTCGTGACTGTGGTCGTGACTATGTCGTGACTGTGGTCGTGACTATGGTCGTGACTATGGTCGTGACTATGGTCGTGACTATGGTCGTGTGACTATGGTCGTGACTGTGGTCGTGACTATGGTCGTGACTATGGTCGTGACTATGGTCGTGACTATGGTCGTGACTGTGGTCGTGACTATGGTCGTGACTATGGCCGTGACTATGGTCGTGACTATGGCCGTGACTGTGGTCGTGACTATGGTCGTGACTATGGTCGTGACTATGGTCGTGACTGTGGTCGTGACTATGGTCGTGACTATGGTCGTGACTATGGTCGTGACTGTGGTCGTGACTATGGTCGTGACTATGGTCGTGACTATGGTCGTGACTATGGTCGTGACTATGACCGTGACTATGGCCGTGACTGTGGTCGTGACTATGACGTGACTATGGCCGTGACTATGGCCGTGACTATGGCCGTGACTATGACCGTGACTATGACCGTGACTATGGTCGTGACTATGGCCGTGACTATGACCGTGACTATGACTGTGACTATGGCCGTGACTATGGCCGTGACTATGACTGTGACTGTGGTCGTGACTGTGGTCGTGACTATGGCCGTGACTATGGTCGTGACTATGGTCGTGACTGTGGTCGTGACTATGGTCGTGACTATGGTCGTGACTATGCCGTGACTATGGCCGTGACTATGGTCGTGACTATGGCCGTGACTGTGGTCGTGACTATGGTCGTGACTGTGGTCGTTTCTATGGTCGGACTAAGGCCATGACTATGGTCGTGACTATGGTCGTGACTGTGGTCGTGACTATGGCCGTGACTATGGTCGTGACTATGGTCGGACTAAGGCCGTGACTATGGTCGTGACTATGGTCGTGACTAGGCCGTGACTATGGTCGTGACTATGGTCGTGACTATGGTCGTGACTATGGCCGTGACTATGGTCGTGACTATGGTCGTGACTATGCCGTGACTATGGTCGTGACTATGGCCGTGATTGGTGGTCGTGACTATGGTCGTGACTATGGCGTGACTATGGCCGTGACTATGGTCGTGACTATGGTCGTGACTATGGTCGTGACTATGGCCGTGACTGTGGTCGTGACTATGGTCGTGACTGTGGTCGTGACTATGGCCGTGACTAAGGCTATGACTATGGTCGTGACTATGGCGTGACTATGGCCGTGACTGTGGTCGTGACTATGGTCGTGACTATGGTCGTGACTATGGTCGTGACTATGACCGTGACTATGGCCGTGACTATGGTCGTGACTATGGCGTGACTATGGTCGTGACTATGGTCGTGACTATGGTCGTGACTATGGCCGTGACT
>WNGS01126309.1:0-10427 GCA_020271785.1 Procambarus virginalis | reverse complement strand
CTCTCTTACATTCACATCTGTAATCATTATTATTTTCTCTGTTATCTCACTTTATATTCTCTCCTCGTTGTCATTTCCACAGCGAGTGATCCTAACTGGGTACGACCCGTTTGTTGTCGTTGGTATAAGTATCCTCAGTGTTCTTTACCAGGAAGTGAGAGAGGAGAGAAAAGATGTAGGTAGGCAAGGGAGAGAGAAAAGGAAGGAGGTAAGGAGGGAGGAGAGAGAAACAGAGAGGGAGGGGGGAAGTGTTGTGAGAGGTCGCAAATTGGTCATTATCTCGGGTTTAATGGCACATCAGCAGATCAGTACATAAGTTGGTCTATTGCACCGTGTGGCCGTCCCAATAGGCCAACTGACTACCAATTTGCTATTTACCACTTCGACAGGGGAAAGATTTAGAAATAACATGCATGTATATTAATATATAAATGGCAAATCACAATTCGTGATATCTATGAGAGTGAATGTAAAACTTCTTCAGTGTTCGTGCCGTCAGTTTCTGCAACGTGGTAGTTGATGTAGTCGTTGAAGCTGTTTCAGTAATATATATATATATTATGCAAACAAGCCTGAATGGTCCCCAGGACTAGATACAACTGAAAACTCACACCCCAGAAGTGACTCGAACCCATACTCCCAGGAGCAACGCAACTGGTATGTACAGGGACGCCTTAAACACTTGACCACCACTTTACTTCCTTTTGTCTGGTCGTGATGGTCAAGTGGTTTAAGGGCATGTCAGAGCATGGAGCAGCGACGTCAATGCCATCTGTGAGTCCGCTCCCGACCCCCCCCCCCCACAACATGGACGACGCCATCTAGTAGTGACAGGATTATACCAGCAAGAGGCGCTAGATTCCTGTCCTAGTTAGCTTGAGAGGTAGCTGGTGCTGACCTTAGTGAGGTGGCCCTTAGAAAATCAGCGCCATCTATTATAGGAGGAGTTGTATGTCTATGTCAGAGTACGTAAATGTTGTTTCCTAGTGTCCCAGTGTACTGATGACGTGTCTGTATCCACAGAGTCGACGTAGGACTGCTGTGGTACGAGGACAGTCAGTCTACCCAGGGCAGCCAATGTCTCTCTACTCCATTCTGCTTTACGGAAGCAGTGAGCCGCCGCCAGAGAAGAACTGTGAAGTGTTCTACTGTCTGCCTGTGAAGTGGCAGTGACGGAATTCGGCGTACCCGGGACTGGCTAACAGAAGAGACGACTGGAGTTAAGGTGCTACTGAGGAGTGTAACCAGCGAGTTGCAAGAAGCTCCTGCCAGGGGTTCGTTACCCTTGTATTTGTACATGAAGAGCCCAGCAGCGCGAGGCTGATGTTCTCTGCCAGCTCCAGGCTGGAGAGTGATTGTGGGCGTGCACGGAGAGCACCTAGTGAGACTGTGTTTTGGCTGGCCCGTGGCCAGGGTAGACTCGTAGGTGTTTCCCAGTACTGGTTGAGGACGGTACTGTGTTGAGGAAACACGGTAGCTGACAAGACTGCATCGATTGAGCATTGAATAGCGCTTAGTGTCCTATGAGAGAGACACTTGTGCACATATTAAGTGTAATAATACTTCTTTTAATTTTATATGAGGTGATAGGAAGTATTATATATGAATATATTGATAATTAATGAAGTATAGTATTCAATGCACCTCCCCCAGTGTGTTCTACTTGCATTACCGAGCTCGCTCCTTGAAAGCCTAACTTGGGGTTGGATATCAGAACTTTAGTACCACCAGAAAAGAACCCGGTTGCGATCCATTGTGGCCGTAACATAATTGGCATCCCCAGCGGGATCCGACCTCTTGTCAAGTACGTTTGACAAGGGTGGTGACACAGTGCAATCCCTGTGAATAATTTCCCTGTTTGTTATTTTGCCAGGACGTTACATGTCCTGTGCAGTGCTAAGTGTGATTAATTGTGATTGTGCAGTATTGGCGAGCGCGGTGCTCAGTTATTATAGGTGTCTAGTGTTACGTGAAGCAGTTGTTAAGTGCTCGTGCACCACTTAGTGACAAAATGGCGGAGAAAATAACCATTGAGAATCTAGACGATGTTCAGGAATTTCTGAACAAGGAGGACTGTCTTGCTAGACTGAAACAAATGGGAAAGCTGGAACTGGTGCTAGCAAGTGCCTATTTAGGGATCAAAATACGCGAGAGCGATTCCTGTGTTGAAATGTTATCGAAGGGTCATAAGCACTTAAAGGCCGGGGAGAAGCAGGAAGTGAGGCTCAGAGTACAAAGGAAAGTGTGGGCTTCCACTGAAACAGAAGATAAAGCAGTGACGGTGAGAGTGAGGCGGGTGAACTGAATATAAGTTTTCTGTCAAAATGCGTGCCTTAGAAATAAATCGTGAGATAGAGTGGAGGAAATTAGAAAGAGAACGGAAATGAAAGAGAAGGAAATGGAAATGAAACGTTTGGAATTACAAGAAAGGAAAGAAGAGCGAGAAATAGAAGAAAGAAGAGAGAGAGAAAGAGAAGAGTGGGAAAGACAAGAAAAAGAAAAGGAAATAGCGAAGGAAATGGAAATGAAAGGGTTGGAATTAGAGCGAGAAAGAGAAAGAGAAGAACGAGAAAAACAAGAGAAGGAAAGACTCCACAAGTTGGAAGTGCTACGATTAGGTGGTCAGAGGAAAACAAAGGAAACAAGTAGTTTAGATCCGCTGAGAAATATAAAGATGGTCCCTAGATTCAATGAAAGGAAGTTTCAAAGTTCTTCACTGCCTTCGAGAAGGTTGCTGCCTCTTTGGATTGGCCAAAGGAGAATTGGGCCATCATGATACAGTCCGTCTTGACTGGGAAGGCCTAAATTGCCTACTCCACGTTGTCGCTTGATGATTCTGGCAGTTACGACGCTGTGAAGATGGTAGTGCTCATGGCTTATCAGTTGGTGCTGGAGGCTTATAGGCAAAAGTTCAGGAACCTGAAGAAGACCTCTGAGCACACGTTCACAGAGTTTGCGAACATCAAGGACCGGCTTTTTCAGGAATGGTGTGCATCTCGAAAGGTGAAGATGAAAGAACAACTCGAGCAACTCATATTGTTGGAGGACTTCAAGGAATGTCTGTCTGGAGATCTCAAGACATACTGAGAAGAACAGCAGGTAGAGACCTTGAGTGCGGCTGCCACTATGGTTGAGGAGTACATCCTAACTCATCGATCCTCTACCAGGTATGTCCCGAAGAGTTACCCACGTCTGTTTGGCAAGTCTCGACCAGAAGAAGGAAGACCCGTCCTACAAAGTGCTTTGAAGACTCCCCCAGGTAGTCCCTGAAGGACTAGTCCTAACAGACCAACACACCGTAGTCCAAGGAGGGACGTAGTGTGTTGGACTTGCAGGCAGAGAGGGCTTGTTGCTGCCAGGTGCCGAGGAGGGACAGGTAACGACCCGCACAGAGAAGTAATGCTGATGAGTTGTAGGACACCACCAGTGGGAACCTAGTCTCTAATGACAAGTAGAGAAGGACCAGAATTGTTTGCCCCTCACACTTCAGGCGGGTATGTAATGAGTGATCATACTGGTAAATCAGTTGTAGTGCTTAGAGATAGTGGAGCAACCCAGTCCCTGATCGTGAGAGACTCGTTACCCGAGGGAATGAGTGTCGACGGGAGACAAAAGGTTGATCTAGTTGAGTTTCCTTCGACGTGGTACGTTGCCCCCTTAGTGCAAGAACACCTAGACTCGCCTTACTTCAGTGGCACATGTGAGTTGGCATTGATTGATACCCTGCCCATAGCTGAGATAGAAGTAGTACTAGGCAACGACTTGGCGACAGGTTTGAACTACGAACATCTCAAGATGGTGGACGATCCAGTAGTAAGGCCTGAGATGACAGCAGTACACATCAAATCCCAGGTACAGACACACGTGAAATTATATAAATTGTTTAATTCTCCCTCTACCCAACAGATTGAGAGCATTCCAACAGATTCTGCTGACTCTTCTCCCGACGAGAAACATGGGCTTACGGTGACAGAAGCAACTGAGCAAGAAGAGGGGCCTCATGTACAAGCGCCCACGGATATCCAAGAGTCTGAAGTGACGGCAGATAAGTACTTGCGGTATGGCAAGGTACTATATTCACTGAACCGGCCAGAGATTCCCCAGACGTCAGCGGTATGTGAGATATGTGGGCAGGCTCTAGTGCCCTCTTTGATCCAAGCCAGGCTAATGGATATAGCCGGCTTTGGATATTACAGGCTCATGAGTCTTATTCCTAAGTTAGTCAAATGTTTCTTAGCGGTATTTTGTATTATTCTCGTGTGTGTCCTAAGCGAAGATCAGTGGACGAACCATCAGATGATGGCTCCTATGAACATCGTGGAGAGACACCAGAGATTGGAGACCCACCCTATGAGTAATGCAGTCGAAGAAGGGGGGCCCAGAAGGTGATTGATGATACAGGGAGTAGGAGAAATGTTTTAATGAGTGACTGTTCCCGACAGGTTGACATCCCCCCCCCCCCCCCCGTGTAATTGCTGAGCCTGGATTCAACATTATACGGAACGTTGGTCGACCTGACGTTGGAAGAGCGAACACAATCTTCAATGTACAAGCAGTCCTGTCTGGACTAGTTGTGGGCCTAGTAAGCAGTTATGCTGTAAGTACAGAATTAAAGACAATCCCTGTTACTCCGAATCATCAGTCCCTGGTATTCCAGATTTCCGTCTCCCTGAAGGACTGCCAGATCGGTGCAAGAAATGCCTTCTGTGACCAGCCACCAGCGGTGCCACGACACAGGGAGGTGTCTATTCACCCCAGATCGAGCCTCTGTAGATCCTTACCCAAGACACGTAACATAATTGTGCCTCTGACGAGCATGCCAGTAAGGTTTCTGGAAGTCACATCAGGCAGGTCATTGCCTATGATCTTCGAGTTTTCCTTGTGTCAGATTCTCCTATTAAGGCAAGTTTGCAGTCAGGACATCCTCGCCACATCAGTCCATTGTTTATGTGCGTCTATTTGGCTTTGTACTAATGTACTAATTTGGTTTGTTTTCTCCTTTGTAGAAACCCAAACCAAATTCCTTTTTGGTGGGAAGGTGTTACGAACCCGATTCCATCGTCGGAGCATGGAGCAGCGACGTCAATGCCATCTGTGAGTCCGCTCCCGAACCCCCCCCCCTCCACAACATGGACGACGCCATCTAGTGGTGACAGGATTATACCAGCAAGAGGCGCTAGATTCCTGTCCTAGTTAGCTCGAGAGGTAGCTGGTGCTGACCTTTAGTGAGGTGGCCCTTAGAAAATCAGCGCCATCTATTATAGGAGGAGTTGTATGTCTATGTCAGAGTACGTAAATGTTGTTTCCTAGTGTCCCAGTGTACTGATGACGTGTCTGTATCTACAGAGTCGACGTAGGGCTGCTGTGGTACGAGAACAGTCAGTCTACACTTCCCCGCTGGCACTCGGATGGTAATCTTGTTCGCATTTGTGTTCCTCACGTGTTGCCCTCAAAAATGAGGTGATTTGATAAAATGCTATGCCCAAGATTACCATCCGAGTGCCAGCGGGGAAGTGGTTCAAATAGCTTCGGCTATCACTTCCTTATGTCCGGTCGTGATGGTCAAGCGGATTAAGGCATCCCTGTACATTCCAGTTGCATTGCTCCTGGGAGTATGGGTTCGAGTCACTTCTGGGGTGTGAGTTTTCATTCGCATATAGTCCTGGGGACCATTCAGGCTTGTTCGCATTTGTGTTCCTCACGTGTGCCCCAAAGAATGAAGTGATTTGATAAAATGCTATGCCCAAGATAACCATCCAGGTGCCGGCGGGGAAGTGGTTCAAATATCTTAGGCTATCACTTCCTTATGTCCGGTCGTGATGGTCAAGCGGATTAAGGCGTCCTGTAGTTACCAGTTGTGTTGCTCCTGGGAGTATGGGTTCGAGTCACTTCTGGGGTGTGAGTTTTCATTCGCATATAGTCCTGGGGACCATTCAGGCTTGTTCGCATTTGTGTTCCTCACGTGTGCCCCAAAGAATGAAGTGATTTGATAAAATGCTATGCCCAAGATAACCATCCAGGTGCCGGCGGGGAAGTGGTTCAAATAGCTTAGGCTATCACTTCCTTATGTCCAGTCGTGATGGTCAAGCGGATTAAGGCGTCCTGTAGTTACCAGTTGTGTTGCTCCTGGGAGTATGGGTTCGAGTCACTTCTGGGGTGTGAGTTTTCATTCGCATATAGTCCTGGGGACCATTCAGGCTTGTTCGCATATATATATATATATATATATATATATATATATATATATATATATATATATATATATATATATATATATATTGGTGTATACTGGCAGCAGGTTTTCTTTTACACATGTCTCATTGAATATGACCGCATATTCTGTATTTACTATCTTCTGATTTAGGGCTTCTATCCCTCTAACTATTTTCTTAGCATCAGGGCTTAGCTGAAATAGGAGTTCTCCAAAACTCATTTTCGTAATTTCTGGGTGAAGAAAAGATGTGGATTACTATAGAATGTATTACACTTATTTAAACAATTTGCACGACGTTTCGAACCTCCATGGTTCATTCTCAAGTGAGGAAATGTTACAATGTGGTTTGATTATATACCCGCACTGGGTCAGGTGATAAAACAATAAAGGTGAAAACATAGGGGATACATAGGGGATAAATGGGGTGAAACATAGAGGTAACCGCAGAAGGCCTATTGGCCCATACGAGGCAGCTGGCATCTACATACAAAGATTAATCCAGTGTAATTGGCCTGTTATGTTGAACATTGTCTTCTGTGTTGGCATCGTTATGTTCTGGTCTTGTCCTTACTCTCATTGTGGGAAGAGTAAATAGTTCCGTGATTTGGGTGTTCATGGTAGGTTGTTCTGTTCTTATGTGAATTGCTTCAAGAATTTGTAATCTTCTTGCATCTTGGGTTCTGTCTATTATGCATGTATTCTTGTTCAACATTTCTCTTGTTAGGGTGATGTCATGGGCTTGTCTCATGTGATTCCTAGGGGCACCGGATTGAAGATGGCATGTCAAACGCCTCGTCAGCTTGGTCGACGTCATACCTATGTACTTAGATTGAAGGTTACATCCTTCGTGGGGGCAAGTGTACATGTATACAACGCTTGACTGCTGTAGAGGGTTCTCTGTCGGCTTCGGGCTGTTTTTGATAAGGAGTTCGGAAGTCTTCTTGGTTTTATAGAATATTGTCAGGTTTATGTTTTGGTTAGGAGTAGTGCTTTTTACTCCTTTACGGATTATTTCTTTCATTATTCTTTCCTCTTTTGTATGTTCACTGTGCATGGTTGATTTGTAATATAATTTTATTGGAGGTATTGTGGTTTCTGTTCTAGGTTCTGGATTATACCAACGGTCCAAGTGTCTTCTTATAGCAGCGTTTATTTCCGCGTTGCTATATCCATTGTTCACCAATACCTGAGTTACTCTTTCAAACTCTCTACTCACGTTGCTCCATTCAGAGCAGTGGGTAAGCGCTCGACGAATATAAGCATTGAGAACACTGGCTTTGTATCTTTGGGGGCACTCACTTCTACCGTTCAGGCATAATCCTATGTTGGTGGGCTTGGTATATACGTTGGTGCTTAAAGAGGTTCCTGTTTTTGTTATTAGTACATCCAAGAATGGCAGACTGTTATTTTCACTATTTTCATGTGTAAATCGGAGTACTGACTCTCTCTCTAGATGTCTTTTTACGTCAATTAGTTCATCTGAGTCTTTTACTATTACGAATATGTCATCTACATAACGGCAATATAAAGTTGGTTTTTGTCTGCTACTGAAGACCCTGTCTTCGATGGTTCCCATGTAAAAATTAGCGAATAAAACTCCTAAGGGAGAGCCCATTGCTACTCCGTCTATTTGTAAATACATGTCTCCTTGTGGACTGATGAAAGGGGCTTCCTTTGTACATGCTTCGAGAAGACTTTTCAAGTGTGGCTCAGGTATGTCTAATTTGGGGGTGCTCTCGTCTCTGTATACTCTGTCCAGTATCATTCCTATGGTTGTGTCGACTGGGACGTTGGTAAATAGGGATTCCACGTCCAGGGAAGCAATGATTCCATCGGGCTGGGTAGATTTGATTAATTCTAGGAAATCTGCTGATGATTGTAGACTATACTTACTTGGAGTGTATGGAGTTAGGAGTTCATTGAGTTTTTTTGCCAGGTGATAAGTTGGAGTTGGTATTTGGCTGATTATAGGGCGTAGTGGGTTACCTGGTTTATGTGTCTTAACATTGCCGTAGGCATATCCTAAGCCATAGTCGCCTTGAAGTTTATTGAAATGCACACTACCTTTCTTTGCGTTGATTGCCGTAATTGTTTTGTTTACTTTCCGCTTAAGGTCTTCCACAGGGTTCCTCGTGATTCGTTGAAATTATATATATATATATATATATATATATATATATATATATACATATATATATACATATATATATACATATATATATACATATATATATATATATATATATATATATATATATATATATATATATAACCTAGTCTATTTCCTAGCCTAAACTAACCTAACCTAAGCTCACATAACCAACTCCTGGATACCTATTTACTGCTAGGTGAACAGAGGCATTCGGTGATAAGAAACGTTACCAAAAATTCTAGCTATTTTTTTTCTTTATTTTTTATTTATATATATTTAAAATTTATTTATACTTTATTCATTTTTATATATTTATACCTATTTCTATTACTACAAACCTAGCCTATTTCTAGCCTAGCCTAAACTAACCTAACCTAATTAAACCTAACCTAGCCTAAACAAAATATATTATATATATATATATATTGTGACGGTAACGAGTTGGAAATGGTGGTCGGCAGTCTTCCAACTAGCAGTTGTCATTGCTGGGCCACATATAATATAAAAAAAAAGAAAAGGAAAAAAAAAAGAGAAAAAAAAAGAATGACTGCGTGATTTGGTAATCTGTGGTAAGGTTGTAAAGACGAAAAGCAATAATAAAAAATATGGATTTTAATAACAATAAGAAAACACAAATTGAAATAAATGCAAAAACTTGGCTTACTGGCAAAAACAATAAACAATATAAACATGAAAATAGATTACGTTAATGGGGAGGAGAATTGATATACAAAAGTAAGTAAAATATGAATGCTGGAATATATGCACTAACTATGAACCTCTACTTGACCACACAGAGTGAGTCACTTAGGAGTTCACAGCTTGCGAGCACACAATATTCTGGCTGGCAGAAACGTAAGGGACTCCAACAATAACTGGTGAGGTCTTGTGATTGGTGGGAGCCGGAGTGGAGTGTTGGTTGGCGGCCAATGAGGAAGCTGGATGGTCGCAGTCGCTAGTTAGGCCGTTGCAGGGTTCGGCGCGTCGACCAGGTGCAGCAGTGAGGGGGAAGGAGGGAGTTGCTGGTACGTGTGGCGAGCTTATAATACGTTTAGCCACTACAAAACGTATCTTTTATGTTGATGAGGACAGGAGTGATTCGCAGAAATGGCAGGCTAAATCTCTGATAAGAGATTATCGTCACAACTCTCCCCCGAAGCCTGCCGTTTCGGGTGAATCACGTCCCCTGGAGGTAGAGTGGGAGGTGGAGCTGCCTCCACCTCATGCACTCTGGAGAGGGCATCAGCGATGATGTTGTCAGGCCCCTTGATGTAGCAGATCGTTAAGTTGAAGCCTTGAAGATATAAAGCCCATCGCAGCAGACGTTGGTTATTAAACTGGGCTTGATGTAAAAATCTCAGAGGGTTGTGGTCCGAATAGATGGTAGTGGACCTAGCACCGTGCAGATATGGTGCAAAGTGTTGTAAGCTCAGGACGATGGACAGGAGTTCCTTCTCTATAGTACTGTAGTTCTTCTGATGAGGCTTCAACTTGTAACTGTAGTAGCTGACAGGTAGAACCTCCTCGCCTCGCTGCTGCATTAAGACACTTCCAATGCCGGTACCACTGGCGTCGACATGGAGGATGAAAGGCTTCTTGATATGGTGAGGCGAGAATGGGATTAGAACAGAGGAGGAATTTGAGTTGTTCGAATGCAACGGTTTGCTCTCTGGTCCAATTATACCGTTGCTTGGGACTGGTTAAGGTGATTAATGGGGTTGCAACAGTGCTAAAATTCTTCACAAACCTACGGTAATAGGAAGCAAGACCAAGGAAGCGCAGGAGCTGCTTCCTGGTAGTAGGCTGTGGATACTGTTGGATTGCTCGTATGTGAATGTTTAACGGAGCCAGGCTGCCACTCCCTATAACATGACCCAGGTACCGCACTTTACCTTTCGCGAAGGTGGACTTGCCCAAATTAATGGTGAGGCTGGCTTTCAGGAGCTTGTAGAACAATCGTTGTAGCTGGAGCAGGTGTTCGCTCCAGGTGTGGATGCTACTACTATGTCGTTCCAGATAGGCATAGGTGTTTTCCAAGCCCTGGATGACGCGGTTGAAGCT
>WNGS01126308.1:0-14581 GCA_020271785.1 Procambarus virginalis | reverse complement strand
CCAGGGATTGTTAAGCCTTTTGTAGTGACTTGTTTTGTAAGCATAGGACAGTGGGTGTTATAAAGGCTTAGAGTTTTTTGAAGAAAAGATTGTACTGCTAGGTTGATGTCCCATATGTTACCTAACTCTGATTCCCAGTTGACATTATCAGCAGCAGTTATAAAATTGCCTATAGCAGATTCATTGTGCAGCCTAAAACTTATCTCCCTTGACTCTAGAGGTGGTTTGTTAATGGTAGTTAAGAGAAATGTGGGGTAATGGTCTGTAGTACTGTCGGTGATTATACCTGAAGTAAGCGGAGAGGTTATGTTGGTCCAGATGTGATCTAGAGTCGTGGCTGTACTATCAGTGATTCTGGTAGGTCTAGTGATTAAGGGTATGAGGAAGCAGGAATTCATACAGTTGAGGAAGCTAACAGTAGTAGGGTGCTCAGGCTCGCAGAGGTCAATATTAAAGTCCCCTGCGATAATTAGATGGTTTTTGTTAAGTCTGTTATCGAGTATTAGATTTCTAAGGTTTGAATTGAATTCGGGCACATCAGTGTTAGGAATCCTATAGACTGCTCCCACAGACAGGATAGACTCGGTACCCTTTACTCTGAAACTGGCGAAGATATACTCCCACAGCAGTCTCTAGTTCTAATTACTTTTAAGCATGTTAGTTCATGATGGTAGTAAAGAGCAGTACCACCACCTCTCTGAGTTTGACGACAGTTGTGAATTGCCAAGTAGTTAGGCATGTTAAAGAGTTGAGTAGTATCCTCTTTCAACCATGTTTCAGTAAGTACAATAAAAGTGAATTTGTTGTCAATAGTTTCAATTAAGGCACTAACATCATCGAAGTGTTTACCTAGGGATCTAACATTTAAGTTGATTACAGAGATATTGTGATTATGTGATAATACATTGTTTACATCATTTGCTGTAAAATATCTGCAGTTCAGATCATTAAAGTGATGATTGTCATAGATAGTGGATAAGAGGTTTAGTTCTGGGTCTATACTTGTCTGCATAAAAAGGCTGGTTATTAACCAGAAATAGTATGAACTTATTTAAGAGAACAAAATGTGATCAATAATTACTTTTCAATAGAAAAGTTAATTATAGCAAAACACAACAATACAATAATATAACAATACAATAAAAGCTTACAAAGTACTAAGACTACTAAAATTAAAGAATAATTATAGCAAAACACAACAATAAATGCAAATAAACAAAAGAAAATAAACAAATAGAAGTAGGAGAAGGACACTAGATAGCCATGGAGGAAACACAAGTTTGGTGGAGAGAACAAAAAATCGGTAGAGACAGTCAAGATGATTATATAAAAAAAAAAAAATTTGTCAAATGATAAATGTAAAGTAAAATAATCTTAAAGATAATAAGTTTTAATTAGCTTAGTTATTAATATAGAATTAGTATGAACTTAATTAAGAGAACAAAGTGAGATCAATAATTACTTTACAATAGAGGACATAAATCAATACAATTAAATTTAAATTTTAAAAATAGGGTAAGATTAGATTTAAGAGCAAAATTTTACAATGATAATGAGGTAGATGCTGGATAAGTGCATGGAGACTTGACGGATTATTTAGAAGATCATATGAATGAGAGAACATTAGGTAAATGGTAATGCAGAGACAGCACCTTGGACAAAGTTAGATTAAGTTAGGTTAGGCTCAGGCACTGAATGAGTTATTTTAAGTACTGGCATTGGTCGGGTTCAGGTTTTCAGATATACCACAATCACTAAAGAAGGCCAGTAGTTGTTGGTCACACTTTATTTCATATCTTTTCCTTCCTTTTCTTTTATATCTAGAACATTACATATATCTTACCAGTCTCGATCAAGGAGATATTTACAATAACACAAGTTCAGCATTTACAAACACCATCCCAACACTACATTTAAACCCTTCCATTAAACATGAAGTGGCTTTAGTCAACATACTCCTTCCCAGGCGAATTAATGCCATCATCAAAGATGAGGAGGACTCTGCCGTAGATATCTATGCCACTTTTAAACGTGGAACTCTTTCTAAGAGTCCAGAACACTTAATATACACCTTCCACCCAAAAACCAACATATTATCAAGAAACATCAAATTCATTACAGATGTAGTTAGTCGGCAAATAACCACCGACATGCAGCTTAGCTTTAGGGATGATTTCAAAATATACTTCTCAGATAAAGAACCAATCCTCTCCTATGACCAATCTTTAGAGAGGGTATTACTAGCTTCAACTCTTAACAGTGGAAGTACTGGCTCATTAAATTCTCTCAGCTTTCAATTTAAACACAGAATAGCTAATGTACTTGGTTTTGACAGCACTCGCAAATACACCATTTATCGAGCAAAAACAGATGACATTACGTCAGCCTCCAGGACTGTGGCCTTATCGCCCCCAGACATTGATGGAGGTTGTGACTATTTACT
This sequence comes from Procambarus virginalis, assembly GCA_020271785.1. NCBI lineage: Eukaryota > Metazoa > Arthropoda > Malacostraca > Decapoda > Cambaridae > Procambarus > Procambarus virginalis. The sequence continues at coordinate 12,138 of WNGS01126308.1, read as the reverse complement.
TATTTATAGTGACGTCATCGAGCCTGAACGATACGGGGGGCAGATTGTAAATATCTTAGATGCAATCAATTATCATGACTCATATTCTAGAGGGGCTCATCCCCTAGTGTACAAAACATTAAACACTAACACGTTGGAGAAAGTAAGTATTAAAATAACAGATCAGTTTGGGCGAATGGTTAGTTTTGAAGATGGAAGGTCGGTTACGGCTGTCTTACATATTCGCCCTAAGGTATAGCAATATATATATAAAGAAGTGTTTACCAACGACTTAGCTTATTATATGAAGAGACCTCAGAATGCGTATACCGTTCCACCCGCCTTCCCAGAGGGAGTTCGGGGAGATATTCGCTCCTCTCCCTAGGAGACACGGGATGAGAGGGGGGGCGATGAATGACATACGCACATTCCAAGCACCTTATCTCAGATCTGGAGGAGGTTTCTTTGGGACCTTGGCTGGTATTGCTCGGCGGGCCATACCATTTTTCATGAAAGCTGTAACACCTAGCGCTATCGATTTTGGGAAAAATGTCCTTGGTGATTTAAGCAGTGGTAAACGGGATGTAAAGAGTGCTCTGAGAACTCACGGTATTGATGCTCTTAAGAGTGTGGGAAAGAAATTGGTAATGGGGGGTAAAATTAAAAGACTCTCTAGACGAAAAAATAAAAGTAAAAAATGTAAACGAGGTCTTGGGTATAAAAATGACGTGTTTTCGCTAACGTAAGCAGTCATACTTCAACTTTCGGAGGGATCATGGGGGAGCCTAGCGGAGCTGGGGTGAAAATTCCACTGGAATATTATAGCTCCAGTATTATTGACCAATTTCCTAGAAGTAACAGAATACGTAATGTGGAGAGTTCAATTGCCTCTACGCAGCAAATAGACATTCTTCCTGTCAACCTCCCCATTAATCAACGTTTGCGGGATAATTACTTAGAATTCCGCATCCCTGGAACCCAGGGAGCCTTCTTAGATCTAGCTAATATTGTTATAGATTTTAAGGTATCTTTAACGAAAGATGACGATACCACAAAATTGGAAGAGGATGACCATGTGGAATTTGTGAATGGCTTGTCAAATACCATGTTTAAAGGTGTTCAGGTTTTTTTAGGAGAGCAGGTAGTTGAAACAAATACTAATTTTAATTATTGGTCGTTTATTAAATTAATTACCTCCATGCCTCCATCAAAAATGTCTTCCTTGGGGAGAATTGGAGGCTTTCGTAGGGACTGGAGAGATGACGATGGTATAATCACTAATGAGTTTACAAATACTTATTTTACTGGAGCAACTGCCAAGGATAAAAAATTTATGGTTGATTTAAAAAGTAAAGGTTTGTCGATGTGTTTCCCCCTCCTATTGGATATATCATCCCTAGACCAATACATATTAGATAATATAGATGTGCGACTAAGATTGGAACTTTCCCCCCATGCTTGGGTCCTAAATACAAGCGTTAACGATGGCTCTAAGTATCGCTTGCATATGGATTATGCTAAGTTATGGGTAACGCGGGTGTTCCCCTACCCAAGTGCTTACCTAGCCTTAAACAGCTCATTGTTAGCATCCCCTGACCCCATAACTTATACTTTCAATAGAACCATTTCTAAAACATATGTCCTAGCAGGGAATCAAACTAGTCTCTTAATTGATCAACCGTGGGCTCAAGTAATTCCTCACAAGATATATATGGTAATAATTCCAATGAATTATTACGCTGGTCTTCACCAAGGTAATGGATTATATTTTGAAAATGCAAAGCTGAAAAGTATTGCTATGTATTTGAACAATAATGCAATTTACCGAATCGGCGGCGATTTCGATAACCATTATTCCCGCCTTTATTACGAAACTTTGAAGACATTAGGCTTAGAGCGTGATTCACTACTGCTCTATGACTCTTTTAATAAGGGAAGATCAATATTCGCCTTTGACTTAACCTCCATTCAAACGAAGGATTCCCTCCCTGTGGAGAAATCTGGCAACTTGCGTATGGAGCTTGAATTTGGCGGTGGTGTTACATATAACAGACTGGTTATACTGTTTGGGGAAACGACAGGAGTACTATCCATCGATGGGCAAAGAACTGTTCTATGCGACGTTCGAGCATAAAAAAACACAATGAATTGTTATGATATAAATATTAATTTAAAAGATAATCTAGGGGATCGAGCGCTCTACCTGGGCTGTTACAACGCTGAGGAGATAGAACAGTTAAATATCTCCTCAAGAAAACCTATTGTTTTCATAACTAATATTTTACCATCACACAGCAGAATCACTATGGGACATTGGGTAGGAATTTATGTTGATAAAGTTAAGCATCGGATGTTTTTTTTTGATAGTTATGCAATATCACCGGCTACTTACGGGCATCATTTTCAAGGATTTATTAAAACTAACAAAATAAGAAAGGTGTTTGGAATGCGCCACAGACTCCAAAGTGATTTTACTCTTGCCTGCGGGCTCTATTGCATCATATTTGTTCATAGAATAAGCCACCTGGGCTTGCCTTCAACAGTACATTACTTACATAACGTATTTTCCAGCGTTACTTTAAAATTAAACGATAAACGCGCCCTCTCTTATGCGAGACGATATTTTCCTATGAAACATCATTGTGTTAGGACATTTTGTAGAGGTATAGGAGTTGGTTCTTATAGGTGGTGTAGAGAATATTTTTGTTAGCTAGGCAACCTACCTAACAAGGAGTGTAGCCTCCTATAAAAAGCCCTCCCCCCCCCCAACCCCAACCCCCTCAGAAGACTGTCTTCCTCCTACGAAATGGAAGGTGTCTCTCAAAAAAAACACCTGCTGGGAAAATTGAAGTCCTTGAAGGACCTGGTTAGTATTACCCTCACTTTCTGCTAATAGATTTATTTTATGTTTATTTCCCCTAATAAAAAAAAAGTTTGTATATCCTCTATTTCACCTCTTATGTTTTCTTCAGTACAGTTCTTGGGACCCGTCCACACTTGTAGAGTAGTAATTCTACGTGGAGGGTCTGCCCCAAACAAGATGCTGTTACGTAGTCTAATTGACGATGCCTGCTGAAGAGGACACAAGGCTACTCCTGCAGGGGGAGAGGTATGTACTAGTTGTTCTTAGAGAAAAAAAATAGAATATTTTTATAATAAATATATAATCCTATAAAAAACCTTTAATCACTATAAATTATTTCCCCCATCTCTTTCCAGAACACTTCCGATGAGAGAGAGGAGGAAACTCAGCCAAAAGGTGTCCACCCAACTCCCCCCCACACCCCCAAGAGGGGGGGGATGGGGGTCAAGACCTTCCCCCACTCATCACTGACGAAGAGACGTCAGAATTCTACTCAGATGAGGATGGGGAGGTGGAGGGGGGGGGGGGGGGGGTAGAGCTGTAGTAAGTGAAATATGGCAGGAGCACACTGTAAACTACAATTATTAACTAACATAATTACTTATACATTTTGTGTATTTTTACCTAATAAAGCATTTAATCAATTATTTAATGTTTTTTTAACCCTGTTAATATATTGTATAAAACAAGTATTATTTCTTTTCACCCTCATTTATTTTGAGTATATATATCCTATATAGCCCCGGACATATATGCATATAGTCCTGAAGGGACCATTCAGTCTTGTTCGATTATATTTCCTTTAATTAGCCCTAAATAATGACGTGGTGTTTAAGGAGATACCCAGAGTAAGTGAAATATGGTGAGAGCTCACCGTAGACTAAATTTGAGGTGGGTCTATCTGGCACACCGCCTCTGATTCCATTGTATGATAAGTGGGCCTATCTGGCTCCCCGCCTCTGAGTCCATTGTTTGATAAGTACCTCCCATTGTTTGTTAAGTGTCCCTATCTGGCACGAAATATACTACTACCTTTACTATCAAGGAGCAGGAATTTGTGATTGATACAGTTATCACATGAAGAATATTATGGCTGGAATGGGAACAAATCCATTATTTGTATCAGTCATGGTGGAAATGATTTAGGAAGAGTTAGGAGTGAGGCACTGATATAGAGGTTTAAGACAACAATTGAATTATTTAAGAGCAAGGGAGGAATCCCGATCATTTGTTCTCATCTAGTTGTGATTGTGGGGGTTGAGCTTAGGCTCTCTAGTCCCGTCTATCAACCGTCAGTCTACTGATGTACAGATTTCTGAGCTTCTTGAGCTCTATCATATCTACATTTGAAACTGTGTATGGAGGAAACCTCCACTACTTCACTTCCTAGTGCATTCCAGTTACTAACTACTCTGACAATGAAAAAATTCTTACAAATGTTTTTGTGGCTCATCAGGGTGCTCAGCTTCCATATGTGTAACCTTGTGCCTGTACCACCCATGTTTAATAATCCATCCTTGTCTTCCCTGTCAATTCCCTTGAGAATTTTGTATGTTGTGATCATGTCTCCCGAGCTCTTCTTTCTTCCAGCGATGTGAGGTGCAGTTCACGTAGCTGTTCCTCATAACTCATGCCTCTTAGTTCTGGGGGTTCTTTACGGGCTCACCGTATCCCGTGCTACATGGACACTTCGTTCTGAGGAGTTATATCTAAAACAACAACAACAACAGTTCTGGTACTAGACTAGTTTCAAAGCTCTGAACTTTTCCCAGCTTTGTCTTGTTCTTGACAAAGTATGGGCTCCATCCTGGGGCCGCTTATTCCAGGATTGACCTTATATATGTGGTATACAATTCTGACGGATTCCTTACACAGGTTTCTGAAGGCAGTTCTGATGTTAGCCTGCATCGCATTCGCCGCTGATGTTATTCTTTTAATGTAGGCTTCAAGAGACAGGTTTGGCGTGATATCAAGTCCTAGATTTTTCTCTGTCCGTTTCGTGAAGGACTTCATCTCCCACTTGGTATCCAGTGTCTAGCCTCCTAATTTCTTCTGACTAGTTTCATCATCTTATATATACTTGAGTTGAACTTTAGTAGCCATTTTTTGCACCATTCCTTCAGTTTGCCTAGGTCATCTTGTAGCAAATTGTCTATACAGTATACCTAGGTCATAAAAGTATTTGTGTGTACGTCTGCTACCATACTACTTGTGTAAAGGAGGATATGTATATGTTTATCTCTCAGAATATTCGGTAATACGTTTATTGCTTGTGATGCGTGCCTATGTATGTATTAACACGATGTACTGAACGAGGTGAGAATAGCTTGAGCTACCTCATCCCTTTGTGTGTATTTTACTTCAATAAACTTATTTCAATTTCAATTTCAATCTGGTAGCGTTATACTATCCTCTTCTGTCTTAATCCTCCTCATAATTTTGGCATCATCAGCAAACATTGAGAGGAACGAGTCTATTCCCTTCTTTGACCTTGGAGTATTTCCGGGGCTTAGCGTCCCCACGGCCCGGTCGTCGACCAAGCCTCCTCGTTGCTGGACTGGTCAAACAGGCTGTTTGATGCGGCTGCTTGCAGTATGACGTATGAATCACATCCTAGTTGGTCAGGTATCCTTTGGAGGTGTTTATCTAGTTCTCTCTTGAACTCAGAAGGGTCGGCCAGTTATGCCCCCTTATGTGTAGTGGAAGCGTGTTGAACAGTCTCGGGCCTTTGATGTTGATAGAGTTCTCTCTCAGAGTACCTGTTGCACTTTTGCTTTTCAACAGGGGTATTCTGCACATCCTGCCATGCCTCTTGGTCTCATGTGGTGTTATTTCTGTGTGCAGGTTTGGGACCAGCCCCTCTAATATTTTCTACGTATAGATTATTATGTATCTCTCCCGCCTGCGCTAAAGAGAATACAGATTTAGACTCTTTAGTCGGTCCTAGTAGTTTATATGTTTTACTGAGTGGATTCTAGCAGTAAAGGATCTCTGTACGCTCTCCAGGTCAGCAATTTCTCTATCTCTGAAAGGGGCTGTCATTGTGCAGCAGTACTCCACTCTAGAGAGCACTAGCGTCTTGAAAAGTATCATCATCGGTATAGCATCTCTAGTGTGAAAAGTTCTTGTTATCCAACCTGTCATTTTTCTTGCAGTTGTGACGGCCACTTTATTGTGTTCTTTGAAAGTAAGGTCTTCCGACATGAGTACACCCAGATCCTTTATATTCCTTTTTCGTTCTATGTTATGATTTGACTGTGTTTTGTACGTGGTTTCCGTTTTCATATTTTCATTTTTTCCATAACGCATGAGTTGGAACTTATTATCTCCATTAAACACCATGTTATTTTCTGTAGCCCATAGAAAGACCTGATCTACATCTGATTGAAGGTTTGCCGTGTCCTCTATGTTGCCTACTCTCATGAAGATCCTGGTGTCATCTGCAAAGGATGATACAGTACTATAGGTTGTGTCCTTGTCTATGTCCGATAAGAGAATGAGAAAAAGTACTGGAGCAAGCACAGTACCCGGGGGGACTGAGCTCTTCACGGTTGATGGGCTGGATTTTGTTTTGTTGACTATTACACATGGGATTCTGTTAGGAAATTATTGATCCAACTCCCTATTTTTCCGGTGATTCCTTTTGAACGCATTTCATGTGCAAATAACACCATGGTCACATTTGTCAAAGGCTTTTGCGAAATCTGTGTAAATTACATCAGCGTTTTGTTGTTTTACATAGCATCTAATGCCATGTCATAGTGGTCCAGCAACTGTGACAGGCAAAAGCGCCCTGTCCTGAAACCATGTTGTCTGGGGTTATGGCGATGCTGTGATTCCATGTATTTTGTGATCTTACTTCTTAGCACTCTCTCAAAGATTTTTATGATGTGCAATGTTAGTGCTATTAGTCTGTAATTTTTTGCCTCTACCTTATTGCCTCCTTTGTGGAGTGGTGATATCTCTGCTGTTTTTAGTATGTCAGAAATAATGCCAGTATCTAGGCCTTGTCTCCAAAGGATGTGAAAGGCCTGCGATAGTGGTTTTTACAGTTCTTGATGAATATAGAGATCCAAAAATCAGGACGTGGTGAAGAGTGTATAGGCATACTGTTTATGGCTTCCTCAAAATCCAGTGGGGATAGGGTGACATCTGATATATGATATGATGTTGGTGTCATATCCATGAAAAATTCATTTGGGTTATCAATCTTTAGTGAGTTTAGTGGCTCGCTGAAAACAGAGTCGTACTGTTTCCTCAGTAACTCGCTCATTTCTTTGCTGTCATCTATGAAAGTTCCATTTCCCTTTCGCAGGGGCCCGATACCAGATGTGGTTGTTTATCTGGATTTTGCATAGGAGAAAAAATATTTCGGATTTCTCTCTATTTCACTGATGGCCTTTTGCTCTCTTTGCCTCTCCTGGGTTTTGTATGATTCTTATAGCTTTAGTTCTGTTATTTCTTTTTCTCTACCTAACCTTCTTTGCCGTTCTTGAGATAGGATGCGACTCTCACTTGTTCCGTTATTCGTTTTTTTTCACCTATAGAGGGAACGACGTTCCCGTTCTAATCTGCATCTCTTCCTCTTTTTTTTTTAGCGGTATGCGGCTTGAGCATATTTCTAGTGCTACCGAGCTTATTTTTTCTTGGCACTGGTTCAGGTTTGCATTTTCTAGCTGTTCTTCCCAGCTTATTTCTGTGAAGTCTTGGTTTATTTGCTCCCAGTTTATCTGTTTAATATTGAAGTTGAATTTGCTGAAATCTCCTCCACCGGGAATCAGGACTGGTTTTGAAGCTCTATTCCCCGTGGTTGTCAGAACTTCAATTAAGTTGTGATCTGAGTAGCAGGTATATGTAATCGTTATGTTCCCCTGATTAATACATCATTATTAGTGAAAATGAGGTCCAGCGTGTTCTCCTTCCTAGTTGGTTCTACTATTTGCTGGTTTAAGGCAAACCTGTCGCACATCCGTAGCAGGTTATTTGCATGTGCCTGTTCAATTAGGCTACTTCCTGGTATCCTTTCTGATATAACTGTATTTGCTAGGTTCTTCCATTTCCAAGAATAATTGATTCACAGCATGATTTTAAAAATGGCTGTTCATGTTTAACAAATTTGCTGTCATTTTATTCCAGCATAATTGAGGCAGCGGATAGTGGAAAGGGTTGTGATGTTGTGTACCTTGACTTGAACAAAGCTTTTGATACAGTGTCACATGAAAGATTGATTAAAAAGATAAAGGCTCACGGTATTGGGGGTGATATATTATGTTGGATTAGGGCATGGCTATACCAAAGGAAACAGAGAGTTAGTATAAATGGGGATAAGTCAGAGTGGAAAAATGTTGTAAGTGGAGTGCCTCAAGGCCCTGTCCTGGGACGTTTGTTATTCATAATATATATAAATGATTTAGAGTCAGGTTTGAGGAGCAATCTTTGCCAATTTGCCTATGATACAAACATCGGGAGGGAAATAAAAAAACGGAAATATACTCACCATCACTTCAAGACTCACTATCACCGAGCTTTGTCCGTCAGATGCAGGGATTCACAGTGAGAGGGTATGTTACCTGGAGCTCCGATTGTGCTATCATAGTAATAATAGAATTTGAAGTGAAGGAACTGCTGAGTCTATGTGGAGCTCTGAGGACAAAGTTGGATTCCCTACGGGAGTAGCTACGACAGCTAAAACAAAGTGAAGAGGAAACAAAGGAGGAGACCAGTATTAAAAAGTCTTCGCCTTCGTCTCTTCCTCTAAAAGAGGAAGAGATAACGACTTTTTGGTCCACCCAATGCCATTATCAAGTCGATTGTCACAATCGACTTGATATTGGTCCAGGACGCACCAAAACGTCGTCGTCTCTTCATCTTCTGGTGTGTGTGATTTGGTCATCATATCTTTAGCCACGTTATTGTGACCCTTCGTCTGTATTCAATTATATTTTAAAATAACATTGGAGGGCATTTTAATAATTTTTACATTAAATTGAATAGTGTGCTAGCCCTCAGAATTCCTATAAAGAAAATTTCACAAATGTGATGTAAGCTACAATTCTTTCCCTCATAGCTGATTCAGACGTGTGCGGAAATAATTTCCATCTACAATAATTAAGTACACACTGACTGCTGGTTGTTGCGATGTTACTGCAGCTGCTACTGGCTGCCAATTTCCTGGTGGCTGTCACGCAGATGCCACTTCTTAATGGTATGAGATAAAGAGATCTTCGTTTATTGATAATCTGTATTTGCATGATTCATTCTGTAGGAGTGAGTACTTCGTTGTAATCATGATATCTAGTAACATGATATGTAGAACTATATCCCTCTGGGCACATATTGTGTATTTAACAAACATATTAGACACTTATGTTAACACACTGCACTTGGCAGAGATTCGCGATACACAAGCACTATTGAGCGGTGGTGTAGAAGCTGTGTTGGCTGCAGTGTCGGAGCCTCGCTGTTCTGTCTTGTTCTTCACGGACAGCACCGCAACCCTCAGCGCTGTGTCTAAGGTGAGTCTCAGCCCAGCTTTTTGTTGTTGCTTAAGATTCAGCTACTGGGAACAAATTTCCAAGTAGCACGGGCTATAGTGAGCCCGTAGTGGTACTAGTAACCTGTAGTGGTAACGTAGTGGTAACCTGGCACAGAAGCAGGGCTGTAACTGTTCTGTCAGCCCCGCTGTTCCGTTATGTTCTTCACGGACGGCGCCTCAACCCTCAGCACTGTGGTTAAGGTGAATCTCAGCCCCGCTGTTCTGTCATGTTCTTCACGGACGGCGCTTCAACCCTCTGCGCTGTGGCTAAAGTGAGCCTCAGGTCCCTGTTCTGTCAAGTTCTTCACGGACAACGCCACAACCCTCAGCGCTGTGATTAAGGTAGGTCTCCCTAGTGTCTAGCACCCTAGTGTCCCTTACGGACGAGAAACCAGAGGATCCTTCATATGTCCGAGAGAGTGATTTGGTTCAACGTTTCAAACATCTATCAGAGATGATAAGTCGGTGGAATGACATATGAACTCGAGAATACCTTACTGCTCTGAGGGAGTATCATTACGGGGCAAACAACCCCTACAACAGAATTAACTTGAACCTTGGTGACATAGTTCTGGTGGACAGCGATGGGCCATGGTCACAGTGGCCTATTAGGCCAAATAGTCTCTGTTCATCCAAACAGCCAAGGCACCTTGAGAATAGTGAACGTAAAATGCCGAGGCAACACTACTCTCAAATCATTAGAGAAATTAGTTCCATTAGAACTGGCAGGAAAAGAAGACGTTCAACGACTTCCAGCACCATAAGAGCCAGTAAGGGACGTCCGTCCTGAGAGGACTGCTGCACAACGATGCAAACTAAAATTAAAGCAACACTATAATTCTGAAGGAGAGGAATATGTCGGAAATCCGACACACATAATAACAAATTACCCATTAAAGAAAATGAGAATGGGTATTCCGTGACATCATACAACGACACGTATATTATATATCTCATCTCTTTTTAAGCTTCAGTCTAGTATTTAAACTTAATAAAAAAGTGTTCGCTAGGACTGAATATAAATAAATACAACAGGAATATAACTTAACTCTATTTCTTACATATACATAGAACCACCAAATATTTTAGGACGGCTCCCCTAGAGGCGTCGTCACGCACAACACAGCATATTGTAAACACACTGAGGAAACATTCCCGAACAAATTTTACAACACAAAAGGTTCTTTCTCCGAGCTTCAATACAGGATCCTCTACGATCCGCCCAACCGAAGATCTCATGAACAAACCGAAGAAAATTTGTTGGTATTTCTATTGCATTTAATACTGGCCATTGTTATTGTAGGAAATATCGTTAAGACGTGGGATTTAATCCTCAAACAAAGAGAGTTTACTCAGCATTATACACACATAATCCATGTCTTACCTGTAGTTATATGTTTAGGGAACCATTATTAATTCCTTACACTCGGCAGGTAATTGTGAGTTGGAGTTACAAGAAGCTGAGCAGATCAATATAACTGTGATTGCAGCCACTTTAGGATTATATATAAGGTGATGGAAAGTGATTATATGTGAATATACTGATAATTGATTAGTTTCGTATTCAATGCAAACCCCCCCCCCCCCTCTTTGTGTTTTACTTGCATTACCGAGCTCACTCCTTGAAAGCCACTACTAACTTGGAGCCAATATAACTGTGATTGCAGCCACTAGCCTTGTAGGCCTCCAGACAGCCGCCATTACGTGGCACTCAGAGGCACAGGGCCACACCCAATTCTGATGCTACAATTACACAGTCTTACCAGGCCCCACTGTTACAGCCACAATGGGTCGCAACCGGTTCTTTGCTGGTGGAACTAAAGTTCTGGTATCCGGCTCCAAGTTAGTAGTGGCTTTCAAGGAGTGAGCTCGGTAATGCAAGTAAACACAAAGAGGGGGGGGGGTTTGCATTGAATACGACAACTAATCAATTATCAGTATATTCACATATAATCACTTTCCCATCACCTTATATATAATCCTAAAGGAAGTATTACTACACTTAATATATACACAAGTGAGTCTCTCATGGGACACTAAGCGCTCCTCGATGCTCAATCGATGCAGTCTTGTCAGCTTTCGTGTTTCCTCAACACACAGTACCGTCCTTAACCAATACTGGGAAACACCAACGAGTCTATCCTAGCCACGGGCCAGCCTATACACAGTCTCACTAAGTGCTTCCTCGTGAACGCCCACAATCAATCTCCAGCCTGGTGCTGGCAGAGAAAATCAGCCTCGCGCTGCTGGGCCTCTTCACAAACAAATACAAGGGTAGCTAACCCTTGGCAGGAGCTTCTTGCAACTCGGTAGTTACACTCCTCCGTAGCACCTTACTGTCAGTCTTTTCTTCCGCTAGCCAGTCCCGGGACACGCCGAATTCCGTCACTGCCACTTCTAGGGCAGACAGTAGTACACTATACAGTTCTTCTTCAGCGGCGGCTCACTGCTTGCGTAAAGCAGAATGGAATAGAGAGAGATATGGTTGCCCTGGGTAAACTGACTGTCCTCCTACCACAGCAGCCCTACGTCACCTCTGTGGATACAGACACGTCATTAATAAACTGGTCAGTACATGGGGCACTAGGAAATACCACTTACGCACTCTGACATAGACATACAACTCCTCCTACAATAGATGGCGCTGATTTTCTACCTCACCAGAGGTCAGCACCAGCTACCTCTCGAGCTTACCATGACAGGAATCTAGCGCCTCTTGCTGGTATCATCTGCCACCGCCAGATAACGTCGTCCATTTGTG
>WNGS01126301.1:0-10225 GCA_020271785.1 Procambarus virginalis | reverse complement strand
TGTGGGTGCTTCTTCAGACCTGTGGGTGCTTCTTCAGACCTGTGGGTGCTTGGTCAGACCTGTGGGTGCTTGGTCAGACCTGTGGGTGCTTCCTCAGACCTGTGGGTGGTTCTTCAGACCTGTGGGTGCTTCTTCAGACCTGTTGGTGCTTGGTCATTCCTGTGGGTGCTTCGTCAGACCAGTGGGTGCTTGGTCAGACCTGTGGGTGCTTCTTCAGACCTGTGGGTGCTTGGTCAGACCTGTGGGTGCTTGGTCAGACCTGTGGGTGCTTCTTCAGACCTGTGGGTGCTTCTTCAGACCTGTGGGTGCTTGGTCAGACCTGTGGGTGCTTGGTCAGACCTGTGGGTGCTTCTTCAGACCTGTGGGTGCTTGGTCAGACCTGTGGGTGCTTGGTCAGACCTGTGGGTGCTTGGTCAGACCTGTGGGTGCTTGGTCAGACCTGTGGGTGCTTGGTCAGACCTGTGGGTGCTTGGTCAGACCTGTGGGTGCTTGGTCAGACCTGTGGGTGCTTGGTCAGACCTATGGGTGCTTGGTCAGACCTGTGGGTTCTTGGTCAGACCTGTGGTGCTTCTTCAGACCTGTGGGTGCTTGGGCAGACCTGTGGGTGCTTGGTCAGACCTGTGGGTGCTTGGTCAGGCCTGTGGGTGCTTCTTCAGACCTTTGGGTGCTTGTCAGACCTGGGGGTGCTTGGTCAGACCTGTGGGTGCTTCGTCAGACCTGTGGGGGCTTGGTCAGACCTATGGGTGCATTGGGCAGACCTGTGGGTGCTTGGTCAGACCTGTGGGTGCTTGGTCAGACCCGTGGGTGCTTGGTCAGACCTGTGGGTGTTTGGTCAGACCTGTGGGTGATTGTTTAGACCTGTGGGTGCTTGATTAGACCTGTGGGTGCTTTATTAGACTTGTGGGTGCTTGGTCAAATCTGTGGGTGTTTGGTCAGACCTGTGGGTGATTGTTTAGACCTGTGAGTGCTTGATTTGACCTGTGGGTGCTTGGTCAGACCTGTGGGTGCTTCTTCAGACCTGTGGGTGCTTCTTCAGACCTGTGGGTGCTTGGTCAGACCTGTGGGTGCTTGGTCAGACCTGTGGGTGCTTCCTCAGACCTGTGGGTGGTTCTTCAGACCTGTGGGTGCTTCTTCAGACCTGTTGGTGCTTGGTCATTCATGTGGGTGCTTCGTCAGACCAGTGGGTGCTTGGTCAGACCTGTGGGTGCTTCTTCAGACCTGTGGGTGCTTGGTCAGACCTGTGGGTGCTTGGTCAGACCTGTGGGTGCTTCTTCAGACCTGTGGGTGCTTCTTCAGACCTGTGGGTGCTTGGTCAGACCTGTGGGTGCTTGGTCAGACCTGTGGGTGCTTCTTCAGACCTGTGGGTGCTTGGTCAGACCTGTGGGTGCTTGGTCAGACCTGTGGGTGCTTGGTCAGACCTGTGGGTGCTTGGTCAGACCTGTGGGTGCTTGGTCAGACCTGTGGGGCTTGGTCAGACCTGTGGGTGCTTGGTCAGACCTGTGGGTGCTGGGTCAGACTATGGGTGCTTGGTTCAGACCTGTGGGTGCTTGGTCAGACCTGTGGGTGCTTCTTCAGACCTGTGGGTGCTTGGCAGACCTGTGGGTGCTTGGTCAGACCTGTGGTGCTTGGTCAGGCCTGTGGGTGCTTTTCAGACCTTTGGGTGCTTTGTCAGACCTGTGGGTGCTTGGTCAGACCTGTGGGTGCTTCGTCAGACCTGTGGGGGCTTGGTCAGACCTATGGGTGCTTGGGCAGACCTGTGGGTGCTTGTTAGACCTGTGGTGCTTGATTAGACCTGTGGGTGCTTGATTAGACTGTGGGTGCTTTTTTAGACCTGTGGGTGCTTGGTCAGACCTGTGGGTGCTTCTTCAGACCTGTGGGTGCTTCTTCAGACCTTGGGTGCTTCTTCAGACCTGTGGGTGCTTGGTCAGACCTATGGGTGCTTGGTCAGACCTATGGGTGCTTGGTCAGACTGTGGGTGCTTGTTTAGACCTGTGGGTGCTTGATTAGACCTGTGGGTGCTTGATTAGACTTGTGGGTGCTTGGTCAGACCTGTGGGTGCTTGGTCAGACCTGTGGGTGCTTCATCAGACCTGTGGGTGCTTCTTCAGACCTGTGGGTGCTTCTTCAGACCTGTGGGTGCTTGGTCAGACCTATGAGTGCTGGTCAGACCTGTGGGTGCTTGGTCAGACTGTGGGTGCTTGTTTAGACTTGGGTGCTTGATTAGACCTGGGGTGCTTGATAGACTTGTGGGTGTTGGTCAGACCTGTGGGTGCTTTGTCAGACCTGTGGGTGTTTGGTCAGACCTGTGGGTGCTTGTTTAGACCTGTGGGTGCTTGATTAGACCTGTGGGTGCTTGATTAGACTTGTGGGTGCTTGGTCAGATCTGTGGGTGCTTCTTCAGACCAGTATGTGCTTCTTCAGACCTGTGGGTGCTTGGTCAGACCTGTGGGTGCTTCTTCAGACCTGTGGGTGCTTGGTCAGACCTGTGGGTGCTTGGTCAGACCTGTGGGTGCTTGGTCAGACCTGTGGGTGTCTTCAGACTTTGGGTGCTTGGTCAGACCTGTGGGTGCTTGTCAGACCTGTGGGTGCTTCGTCAGACCTGTGGGTGCTTGGTCAGACCTGTGGGTGCTTGGTCAGGCCTGTGGGTGCTTGGTCAGACCTGTGGGTGTTTGGTCAGACCTGTGGGTGATTGTTTAGACCTGTGGGTGCTTGATTAGACCTGGGGTGCTGATTAGACTTGTGGGTGCTTGGTCAAATCTGTGGGTGCTTGGTCAGACCTGTGGGTGCTTGGTCAGTCCTGTGGGTGCTTCTCAGACTGTGGTGCTTCTTCAGACCTGTGGGTGCTTCTTCAGACCTGTGGGTGCTTGGCAGACCTGTGGGTGCTTGGTCAGACCTGTGGGTGCTTGGTCAGACCTGTGGGTGCTTGGGCAGACCTGTGGGTGCTTGTTTAGACCTGTGGGTGCTTGATAGACCTGTGGGTGCTTGATTAGACTTGTGGGTGCTTTTTAGACCTGTGGGTGCTTGGTCAGACCTGTGGGTGCTTCTTCAGACCTGTGGGTGCTTCTTCAGACCTGTGGGTGCTTCTTCAGACTGTGGGTGCTTGGTTAGACCTGTGGGTGCTTGTTAGACCTGTGGGTGTTTGGTTCAGACCTGTGGGTGCTTTGTCAGACCTGTGGGTGCTTGGTCAGACCTGTGGGTGCTTTTAGACCTGTGGGTGCTTGATTAGACTGTGGGTGCTTGATTAGCTGTGGGTGCTTGGTCAGATCTGTGGGTGCTTCTTCAGACCTGGGGTGCTTGGTCAGACTGGGGTGCTTGGTCAGACCTGTGGGTGCTTCGTCAGACCTGGGGTGCTTGGTCAGACCTGTGGGTGCTTGGTCAGGCCTGTGGGTGCTTGTCAGACCTGTGGGTGCTTGGTCAGACCTGTGGGTGCTTGTTAGACCTGTGGGTGCTTGTCTTAGACCTGTGGGTGCTTGATTAGACCTGTGGGTGCTTGGTCAGATCTGTGGGTGCTTGGTCAGACCTGTGGGTGCTTGGTCAGACCTGTGGGTGCTTCCTCAGACCTGTGGGTGCTTCTTCAGACCTGTGGGTGCTTCTTCAGACCTGTGGGTGCTTGGTCAGACCTGTGGGTGGTCAGACCTGTGGGTGCTTGGTCAGACCATGGGGCTTGGTCAGACCTGTGGGTGCTTGTTCAGACCTGGGGTGCTGATTAGACCTGTGGGTGCTTGATTAGACCTGTGGGTGCTTTTTTAGACCTGTGGGTGCTTGGTCAGACCTGTGGGTGCTTCTTCAGACCTGTGGGTGCTTCTTCAGACCTGGGGTGCTTCTTCAGACCTGTGGGTGCTGGTCAGACCTGTGGGTGCTTGGTCAGACCTGTGGGTGCTTGGTCAGACCTGTGGGTGCTTGTTCAGACCTGTGGGTGCTTGGTTAGACCTGTGGGTGCTTGATTAGACCTGTGGGTGCTTGGTCAGACTGTGGGTGCTTGGTCAGACCTGTGGGTGCTTTCTTCAGACCTGTGGGTGCTTCTTCAGACCTGTGGGTGCTTCTTCAGACCTGTGGGTGCTTGGTCAGACCTGTGGGTGCTTGGTCAGACCTGTGGGTGCTTCCTCAGACTGTGGGTGCTTGGTTAGACCGTGGGTGCTTGGTCAGACCTGTGGGTGCTTTTCAGACCTGTGGGTGCTTGGTCAGACCTGTGGGTGCTTGTCAGACCTGTGGGTGCTTGGTCAGACTGTGGGTGCTTGGTCAGACCTGTGGGTGCTTCTTCAGACCTGTGGGTGCTTTGTCAGACCTGTGGGTGCTTCTTCAGACCTGTGGGTGCTTGGTCAGACCTGTGGGTGCTTGGTCAGACCTGTGGGAGCTTGGTCAGACCTGTGGGTGCTTGGTCAGACCTGTGGGTGCTTGGTCAGACCTGTGGGTGCTTCTTCAGACCTGTGGGTGCTTGGTCAGACCTGTGGGAGCTTCTTCAGACCTGTGGGTGCTTGTTTAGACCTGTGGGTGTTTGATTAGACCTGTGGGTGCTTGATTAGACTGTGGGTGCTTGGTCAGACCTGTGGGTGCTTGATTAGACTTGTGGGTGCTTGGTCAAATCTGTGGGTGCTTGGTCAGACCTGTGGGTGCTTGGTCAGTCCTGTGGGTGCTTCTCAGACCTGTGGGTGCTTCTTCAGACTGTGGGTGCTTCTTCAGACCTCTGGGTGCTTGGTCAGACCTATGGGTGCTTGGTCAGACCTGTGGGTGCTTGGTCAGACCTATGGGTGCTTGGGCAGACCTGTGGGTGCTTGTTTAGACCTGTGGGTGCTTGATTAGACCTGTGGGTGCTTGATTAGACCTGTGGGTGCTTTTTTAGACCTGTGGGTGCTTGGTCAGACCTGTGGGTGCTTCTTCAGACCTGTGGGTGCTTCTTCAGACCTGTGGGTGCTTCTTCAGACCTGTGGGTGCTTGGTCAGACCTGTGGGTGCTTGGTCAGACCTGTGGGTGCTTTTTCAGACCTGTGGGTGCTTGGTCAGACCTGTGGGTGCTTCTTCAGACCTGTGGGTGCTTGGTCAGACCTGTGGGTGCTTGGTCAGACCTGTGGGAGCTTGGTCAGACCTGTGGGTGCTTGGTCAGACCTGTGGGTGCTTGGTCAGACCTGTGGGTGCTTCTTCAGACCTGTGGGTGCTTGGTCAGACCTGTGGGAGCTTCTTCAGACCTGTGGGTGCTTGTTTAGACCTGTGGGTGTTTGATTAGACCTGTAGGTGCTTGATTAGACTTGTGGGTGCTTGGTCAGACCTGTGGGTGCTTGGTCAGACCTGTGGGTGCTTCTTCAGACCTGTGGGTGCTTCTTCAGACCTGTGGGTGCTTCTTCAGACCTGTGGGTGCTTGGTCAGACCTATGGGTGCTTGGTCAGACCTGTGGGTGCTTGTTTAGACCTGTGGGTGTTTGATTAGACCTGTGGGTGCTTGATTATCTTGTGGGTGCTTGGTCGGACCTGTGGGTGCTTGGTCAGACCTGTGGGTGCTTCTTCAGACCTGTGGGTGCTTCTTCAGACCTGTGGGTGCTTCTTCAGACCTGTGGGTGCTTGGTCAGACCTGTGGGTGCTTGGTCAGACCTGTGGGTGCTTCTTCAGACCTGTGGGTGCTTCTTCAGACCTGTGGTGCTTCTTCAGACCTGTGGGTGCTTGGTCAGACCTGTGGGTGCTTGGTCAGACCTGTGGGTGCTTGGTCAGACCTGTGGGTGCTTCCTCAGACCTGTGGGTGCTTCTTCAGACCTGTTGGTGCTTGGTCAGACCTGTGGGTGCTTGCTCAGACCTGTGGGTGCTTGGTCAGACCTGTGGGTGCTTGGTCAGACCTGTGGGTGCTTCTTCAGACCAGTATATGCTTCTTCAGACCTGTGGGTGCTTGGTCAGACCTGTGGGTGCTTCTTCAGACCTGTGGGTGCTTGGTCAGACCTGTGGGTGCTTGGTCAGACCTGTGGGTGCTTCTTCAGACCTTTGGGTGCTTGGTCAGACCTGTGGGTGCTTGGTCAGACCTGTGGGTGCTTGGTCAGACATATTGGTGCTTTGTCAGTCCTGTGGCTGCTTGGTCAGACCTGTGGGTGCTTGGTCAGACCTGTGGGTGCTTGGTCAGACCTGTGGGTGTTTGGTCAGACCTGTGGGTGATTGCTTAGACCTGTGGGTGCTTGATTAGACCTGTGGGTGCTTTATTAGACTTGTGGGTGCTTGGTCAAATCTGTGGGTGCTTGGTCAGACCTGTGGGTGCTTGGTCAGACCTGTGGGTGCTTCCTCAGACCTGTGGGTGCTTCTTCAGACCTGTGGGTGCTTCTTCAGACCTGTGGGTGCTTGGTTAGACCTATGTGTCATGTTCACAGAAAATGGTACCATCCGTTTTCTATGTGCGGCGGCTGGACGCCACTAGACTAGAAGAGAAGGTAAACAGCATACAGGACTCTACCAGCTTGGGAGCTACTCTATCATGTAATCGTCTGTTATTATTAAAGTCAGTAACCAGGAATGACTTTACATCAACCTTACTACCAAGACTATCTCAGCTACACACAGACACCACACTGGCGACGAGGATGAACTGGGAACGCAGGTATTTTGTTCAACAAAACACAAGGAAGGAGCATGCTGTTTCGCCCAGAGGAGGAAGGAGAAGCTGTCTGTGAGCACCATACCCGATGCTGTATGCAACCCCATGCTGTGTGCTGACTGTTGCTGTGTGCTGATCGTTGCTGTGTGCTGGCCGTTGCTGTGTGCTGGCCAATGCTGTGTGCTACCCAAGCTGTGCTGAGTGTTGCTGTGAGAGAGGAATCTGCCGACGCTGTGTACGAAACGACGCTTTGATGCAGTGTACAAAACCCGATGTTTTGGTTACAAAACGACGCTTCGTGCTACAAAATTCTTCAAGCTGTGAACCAACTGCTGCCTACTGCTGCCAACTGCTGCCTACTGCTGCCTACTGCTGCCAACTGCTGCCAACTGCTGCCTACTGCTGCTTACTGCTGCCTACTGCTGCTTACTGCTGCCTACTGCTGCCTACTGCTGCCAACTGCTGCCAACTGCTGCCAATTGCTGTAACAACTGCTGTGTTGCTGTGAGTAGGAAAACACATGTACACAAGGGCTAGGTAAGAAGTCAGTTGCTGCTGTGTTGTGCACTGTTGTGAACTTTTGCATTAAAATGCTTGTGTGCTTTGCAAAATTAAAGTAATTACAGTGAATTCTTGAATAACATATACAGCGCAGTAAGTGTTATATATTCTGAGGAACATTTTAAGTGATAAGTTTAAATTTATTCAGTAAAAATGGCAAATATACCTCAGTTTCCTGCATTTGATCCTGACTGTGACCAGACAAACCTGTCACAGAGGTGGGTCAAATGGCTTAAAAGGTTTGAAAATTTGTTGATAGTTTCTGATATCAAAAGTGCTGAAAGAAAGCGTGCTTTTCTGCTTCATTATGCAGGTGATAGAGTTTGTGATATCTTTGATACACTGAAAGATACTGGTGGTGCTAAAGATTATGACACTGCCAAGGCCAAATTAACTGAGCATTTCAAACCAAGGCAAAATACTGCTATGGAAATTATGCATTTCAGGAGAGCAAAACAACTCTCTAATGAAACTGTTGATCAATACCATACACGTCTGCACGGTTTAGCAGCCCACTGTGAGTTTGCTGATGTTGACAACGAAATCAAACAGCAAATAATTGAAACATGTACATCTACACGTCTTCGTCGAAGAGCTCTAGAACTTGTTGATGATGAAAGTTCTCTTACCAAGATACTGGATATGGCTCGTCGAATGGAAGATGCTGCACGTGATGCTCGTATCATGGAGTGCAGTGCCAACAACGGTTCTGCCACTGTTACTAACAGCCATGAAGTGTGTAAGGTTCAGGGAGGACACCATGATCATAGAAGATATCATGCCAAACCTAACATTAAATTGAGCCGAGAACCACATCACAACTGGAGTCATGGAACAAGACTCAAGCAGTCACAACGACTCACATCAGAGGGTGTCAATAATAAATGTTACAATTGTGGAGGAGATTACCACACCCAGATAATGTTTGTCCTGCACAAGGTAAGAAGTGCTATGAGTGTAGAAAACTAAATCATTTTGGTGCTGTGTGTCGTTCCGCACTAAAAAGAAACCACAATCAATAAATAAAAGCAATGTACGAAGATCAAGTCATAGCAGTCGAGGTGGCAAACACAATATTGCACCTCAAATCAAGAATGTTAATAATATACAAGACAACATTTCATTACAACCAGTCTCAGATGACAGTGAATGTGATTATATTTGTGGAGTACAAGCAATCACAGAATGGAATGATTTTCCAAACAGCCCAGAGACTATAGTATACATTGCTGGCATTTGTCTCAAAATTGTTATTGCTAATCCATCCACTGAATCAACATCCACTGAAGTACATAGTTTTCTGGGAATGGCAAACTACTGTTCTCGCTTCATTCCAGATTTGCTACCATTACGAAGCCTCTACGTGAGCTCCTGAAGAAAAATACATCATGGTACTGGAGCGATGTCGAGCAAAATGCATTTGATGCTGTGAAAGATGCACTAGTAGAAAATGCAACTGCTGCATACTTTGATCCATCAATGGACACTGAGTTAACGGTGGATGCTAGTCCTGTTGGTTTAGGTGCTGTGTTAGCCCAACACAAACCTGGTCAACCAGATTCAAGAGTAGTAATTGCCTACGCCAGCCGTTCTCTCACAGATGTTGAGCAACGATACAGTCAGAGAAGGAAGCTCTTGCTCTTGTATGGGGCTGTGAACACTTCAATGTGTATCTGCTTGGTGCACCCTTTACCACGATAGTCACTGACCACAAACCGTTGGAGACCATCTTCAATAATCCAAAGTCCAAACCACCAGCTCGCATTGAGAGATGGGCTCTTCGTCTGCAACCATACACTTTACGGTGAAATACAAGCCAGGTGCAGGCAATCCCGCTGATTACATCAGTCGACATCTGCCAACAGTTTCACCATCACCAAGCATCAGCAAGTTGCCGAGGAATATGTACACTCTGTAACCTGTGATGCAGTCCCTAAGGCTCTCACTCTTGACGAAATCCGTACTGCAACCCTAGAGGACCCAACTCTGCAAGCAACAGCGGATGCATTGACTAAGAAAAAGTTTCCACGCATCCCACCCTCAGGAGTTGACCAAGATGCATTCAAAGCACTTGAACGCATCCAGACAGAATTAGTGTTACGCAACAACGCGACACCGTGCTGCGAGGTACTCGTATCGTCATTCCAGCTGTTCTCCAGCAACGTGCTCTGAAGCTTGCACATCAAGGACACCAAGGTCTTGTAAGGACCAAACAGCTGCTACGAGAAAAGGTGTGGTTTCCTGGCATTGATCGTCAAGCTAAGGACATGCATGATGCCTGTGTCGCTTGCCAAGCTGCAGTGGATACTTCAAGACCAACACCTCTACAACCTTCACCACTACCTGCTGCACCATGGATGGAAGTATCGATGGACTTCTGCGGACCGCTACCAATGGAGAGTACTTGATGGTAGTCATTGATGATCACTCACGTTATCCAGAAGTAGAAATCATCACTTCCACATCTGCAAAGGCTGTCATCTCGAAACTCGACAAGATCTTTTCAAACTTTGGCATTCCTGAAGTTGTGAAGACGGACAATGGACCGCCATTTAATGGACAAGACTTTGTCAACTTTGCTGAGCATATTGGATTCAAACACCGCCGTGTGATGCCACTACATCCTCAAGCAAATGGAGAAGTAGAGAGATTCATGCAACCTCTCATGAAAGCTGTACGCTGTGCTCATGCCGAAGGACGATCCTGGAAACAAGCTATGTATGCTTTTCTCAGGAACTACCGTGCAACACCGCATGGAACACTGGGCAAGTCGCCTGGCGAACTTTATTTGGACGTCCTATGAGAATCGCACTACCTGTCATGCCAGCCAAAGTAACGGATAAACGTCTCGCTCAGAAGGATGCACTAGCCAAGGGCAAAATGAAAATTGCTCATGATCAACGTGCAAAGGAACAATTCATAAAGGTTGGAGATACTGTTCTCGTTAAAAAGAAAAAAGAGGGAAAGCTAGATATGCCGTATGATACAAAACGATATAAAGTGATTAGTGTAAAAGGAACTATGGTAACAGCGAGTAATAGAGATCATAGTATAAACGTAATAGGCTTATTTCAAAGATTCCAAATAGTGTAGAAATGTGAA
>WNGS01126293.1:0-21311 GCA_020271785.1 Procambarus virginalis | reverse complement strand
AGTCCCCTCATACACTCGAGCTGTGTCAGTCCCCTCATACACTCGAGCTGTGTCAGTCCCCTCATACACTCGAGCTAGTCAGTAGTCTGTTCTTCCTCTTCACCCTTACTTCATTACACACACAATAACAACAGCGTGCGGATCAAGTGAACAAATCCACCCGGTTCTGGTCCCGGCCCGCGTGGATTACCCGGTCCTGGTCCCGGCCCCGTGGATTACCCGGGTCCTGGTCCTGGCCCGCCTGGATTACCCGGGTCCTGGTCCTGGCCCCGTGCATTACCCGGGTCCTGGTCCTGGCCCGCCTGGATTACCGGGTCCTGGTCCTGGAACGCGTGGATTACCCGGGTCCTGGTCCTGGCCCGCGTGGATTACCCGGGTCCTGGTCCTGGCCCGCGTGGATTACCCGGGTCCTGGTCCTGGCCCGCGTGCATTACCCGGGTCCTGGTCCCGGCCCGCCTGGATTACCCGGGTCCTGGTCCCGGCCCGCGTGGATTACCCGGTCCTGGTCCCGGCCCGCGTGGATTACCCGGGTCCTGGTCCCGGCCCGCGTGGATTACCCGGGTCCTGGTCCCGGCCCGCGTGGATTACCCGGGTCCTGGTCCCGGCCCGCGTGGATTACCCGGGTCCTGGTCCCGGCCCGCCTGGATTACTCGGTCCTGGTCCCGGCCCGCATGGATTACCCGGGTCCTGGTCCTGGAACGCGTGGATTACCCGGGTCCTGGTCCCGGCCCGCGTGGATTACCCGGGTCCTGGTCCCGGCCCACGTGGACTTGTTCACTTGATCCATCACACTGTTGTGACTTGTGTGTGATGAATATTTAAAGCTTTAAACGAGATGAAAGACAGATTATTAGAGTGAAAATGTCTATGTGATCACAATTAGGTTAACACATCTAGGTGAGCATAATTAGGTGAGAACATCTAGGTGAGTACATCTAGGTGAGCACATCTAGGTGAGGACATCTAGGTGAGCACATCTAAGTGATCACATCTAAGTGAGCACATCTAGGTGAGCACATCTAGGTGAGCACATCTAAGTGATCACATCTAAGTGAGCACATCTAGGTGAGCACATTTAGGTGAGCACATCTAGGTGATCACATCTAAGTGAGCACATCTAGGTGAGCACATCTAGGTGAGCACATCTAGGTGAGCACATAAAGGTGAGCACATGTAGGTGAGCACATCTAGGTGAGCACATCTAGGTGAACACATCTAGGTGAGCACATCTAGGTGAGTACATCTAGGAGAACACATCTAGGTGAGTACATTTAAGTGAGCACATCTAGGTGAGCACATCTAGGTGAGCACATCTAGGTGAGCACATCTAGGTGAGCACATCTAAGGTGAGTACATCTAGGTGAGTACATCTAGGTGAGCACATCTAGGTGATCACATCTAGTGAGCACATCTAGGTGAGTACATCTAGGTGAGTACATCTAGGTGAGCACATCTAGGTGAGCACATCTAGGTGAGCACATCTAGGTGAGCACATCTAGGTGAGTACATGTAGGTGAACACATCTAGGTGAGTTCATCTAGGTGAGCACATCTAGGTGAGCACATCTAGGTGAGCACATCTAGGTGAGTACATCTAGGTGAGCATATCTAGGTGAGCACACCTAGGTGAGCACATCTAGGTGAGTACATCTAGGTGAGTACATCTAGGGGAGTACATCTAGGTGAGCACATCTAGGTGAGCCATCTAGGTGAGCACATCTAAGTGAATACATCTAGGTGAGCACATCTAGGTGAGCATATCTAGGTGAGCACATCTAGGTGAGTACATCTAGGTGAGTACATCTAGGTGAGCACATCTAGGTGAGCACATCTAGGTAGCTCACCTAGGTGAGTACACCTAGGTGAGTACATCTAGGTGAGCACATCTAGGTGAGCACATCTAGGTGAGCACATCTAGGTGAGTACATCTAGGTGAGCACATCTAGGTGAGCACATCTAGGTGAGCACATCTAGGTGAGTACATCTAGGTGAGTACATCTAGGGGAGTACATCTAGGTGAGCACATCTAGGTGAGCACATCTAGGTGAGCACATCTAAGTGAATACATCTAGGTGAGCACATCTAGGTGAGCACATCTAGGTGAGCACATCTAGGTGAGCACATCTAGGTGAGCACATCTAGGTGAGCACATCTAGGTGAGCACATCTAGGTGAGCACATCTAGGTGAACACATCTAGGTGAGCACATCTAGGTGAGCACATCTAGGTGAGCACATCTAGGTGAGCACATCTAGGTGAGCACATCTAGGTGACACATCTAGGTGAGCACATCTAGGTGAGCACATCTAGGTGAGTACATCTAGGTGAGCACATCTAGGTGAGCACATCTAGGTGAGCACATCTAGGTGAGCACATCTAGGTGAGCACATCTAGGTGAGCATACTAGGTGAGCACATCTAGGTGAGCACATCTAGGTGACACATCTAGGTGAGCACATCTAGGTGAGCACATCTAGGTGAGCACATCTAGGTGAGCACATCTAGGTGAGCACATCTAGGTGAGCACACCTAGGTGAGCACATCTAGGTGAGCACATCTAGGTGAGCACATCTAGGTGAGTACATCTAGGTGAGCACATCTAGGTGAGCACATCTAGGTGAGCACATCTAGGTGAGCACATCTAGGTGAGCACATCTAGGTGAACACATCTAGGTGAGCACATCTAGGTGAGCACATCTAGGTGAGCACATCTAGGTGAGCACATCTAGGTGAGCACATCTAGGTGAGCACATCTAGGTGAGCACATCTAGGTGAGCACATCTAGGTGAGCACATCTAGGTGAGCACATCTAGGTGAGCACATCTAGGTGAGCACATCTAGGTGAGCACATCTAGGTGAGCACATCTAGGTGAGCACATCTAGGTGAGCACATCTAGGTGAGCACATCTAGGTGAGCACATCTAGGTGAGCACATCTAGGTGAACACATCTAGGTGAGCACATCTAGGTGAGCACATCTAGGTGAGCACATCTAGGTGAGCACATCTAGGTGAGCACATCTAGGTGAGCACATCTAGGTGAGCACATCTAGGTGAGCACTGTGACGGTGTTCCCCTCCCTTATATTTCTCCCACGCCTGCTGTAAGAGTCATGTCCACTATACCCGAGCGGTCGCGGGCCTCAGTTTGACATATGTGGGAGAGTGTAGTGTTCTCGCAGTGCCGAGAAATTTGTAAAAGAAGAGTATTTTGGCCTGTGGTATAGGCCCTTTAGGAAGCCAATATGGCGCTGGCTCCTCCGTTTTGCCGCCAAAACTGTGTGACGTCAGTGACACCCGATTGGTCACCGTCAGCGACGTGACACTGGGAGCCAATGAAAACGTCCCTTGGCGAATATGACGTCATGAAGGCAGGGGAGTCCAGCCATCGCGCCGCGCTGGCGCCATCAGTCTCACACGCACGTCAGTGAGGCAAGACTTGCGACGGGGGATGCTGTCAAGGTGACGGATTACCCGAGCTCCGGTGGATATACGCGTCTCCTGTAGTCTGCACGCACTCAGTGAGGTCTTCCTTCATTCCATGTGTGGACCGAAGAACGTATTGACGGAATATTGAGCAACAAGTGCTCCGGGACAGGTGCGTTGCAAGAAGTGGTCTGTGCAGTGACGTATGTGACGTCTGTGGCAGTTCACCCATTTAGGAGACAGCGTAGTGGCTGGTCCATTCCATCGTGAGGGAACCAGTTTGACCGACTCGTCAACTAGGTTGGATGTGTGAACGACGGTCCTGTCAGTTTGACAGTAGTACGCCGATCCCGTGGAACTTACGAGTCACCCGTTGTATGCAAGTACGCCGAGAGGTCTTCCTTCATTCCATGTGTGTGGACCGAAGAGGAAATTGACGGAATATTGAGCTGAAAGTGCTCTGAGTCGGGTGCTGTGCAGGTGAAGTCTAGGCAGCATCGTCTGGGACGTCTGATAGCTTCACAGTGACGACGTATTCTGCTGGGCCATTCCACGGGAAAGCAGTGAAAGAAGATACTAATTGGGAATCTGTACGACTGTAGCCGAGACGTAGGCGGGCAGACGTAATTGAGAGGGAAGTCGACGGCCAGGAGACCGACTCCAACCCTCCAAGACGTGGAGGAGGAGCACGGACCTGCGGGGGACAAGAACGCGGCGACGACGCGATTATCCTGGGACGTTGACTTGGGTTTCTGAAGGACACGGCAGTGTTTGTGGGGGCGTTCTCTACACGAGGCGAGAGCCTGGACCAGGAACTACAACTCAACTCTCACCGGAGGATAGGTGGAAGTAGGTGTTTATAGTTTCCCTCCCAATTCCACTTTAGTCAGCTATATATATTTAGCCAGAGTATCTTTCATGTAGTGAGCAAGTCTCACCTGGATCTATGTCACAGTAAGGCACGGTTGTGCAGAGTGAGGCTGTATAGAGCACTCATGGTATTTATACATATATGTGGTGTGTGCAAGCACCTGGATTTATTGAAGCATTTGCAGTGACGATGATTTCTTTCATGTGACTTTACCATGATGATTTAGAGAGATATATATATATATATATATATATATATATATATATATATATATATATATATATATATATATATATATATATATATATATATATATATATATATATATATATATATTTATATATATATACTAGTGAACCAGTTATTGGTGTTAGGCTATGTGCCCAATATTTGTATGATTACTATTATTGATATCTATGGTTTATCTATATATATATATATATATATATATATATATATCATGCCTGTGTATTGAATAATTTTACATGTGTGCAGTAATCAATTGAATATTCGCCTAAGAAAGGAATTACTGAGAACTCCAGTATTATATCTTGTTGCATTCGTTATCGTTGTATGAAGTGCAGTGTGGTACGCCATGATAGCAAATTATTATGTGCATTATCATAGAAAAGTTTGATTAAGCTCAAGGCCAATGCAGTGATTCAATTGTGTTCTATTGTCATTATAGCAGTATTCGTGTTGTGCGTCAATACAGTGATTCTTGAGAATTTAAAGAAACGGGCGCCTCACGCTAGACGAAGAAACCAACTAACATTCGCGCGGTGGGAACCTCCCCAGCTGACTTTGACGTTTGACGCGCGGGGGAAGTGTGTTGCCATATCGGTGTGCCCCAAATTATCTATGAAGAGAGAGCGACTTCTGCATTGTACTTGTGTGCTTATTGATATATGAATATGATATCTTGAGTTTTAAGTAAAATACAAAATACCTTGGAGTTTGTATCATCCCCTCCATAAATCTTGTGACTATATAATACTTGAAAGAAGATAGAGTGACAGGAATAATTACTTGCCTGATACCAGATTTACTGAATGTGCTCTTGCCACTGTTATCACAATTCCGCAATTCCACTGTAGTGTTACTGGACACAGGAAACACCAGTTGGCGACCTTGTAATTAGTATTACAGTCCTTGTCGGGGCGGGCACACAGTTGAAGGAGCAATCTGTGTCTCCACTCATTCCTGATCAAAGGCCGGTTGGGGATCGACTTGGGTACTCTCCTGGCGTACAGTGGCGCCGCGAGGATAGAGTGAAGACCCGCAGGACTACGGTGAGTAACGGTTATCGCCAGTGCGACCGTTGAGAGGATATCTCGTTTACTGTTGCTCACCCCCTCTTACGGCGAACCCCGACAGCACATCTAGGTGAGCACATCTAGATGAGCACACCTAGGTGGGCACATCTAGGTGAGCACATCTAGGTGAGCACATCTAGGTGAGCACATATAGGTGAGCACACCTAGGTGGGCACATCTAGGTGAGCACATCAGTGCCATTAAACAATCTGCCTTGAAATTTTTATATATGATAAGTACTAAGTGTATATTTATTTATTTATTTATTTATTTATTTATTCATATACAAGAAGGTACATTGGGAATGTGAGAATATATAATATGGTAATTACAATCTTGTAAAGCCACTAGTACGCGCAGCGTTTCGGGCAGGTCCTTAATCTAAGAAAATTTTTAGTAGGTAAATACTAGCAAAATTATAAAAAGGAAATAATAACAGTTACATGGCAAGAAAAGAAAAAAAAAAAAAAAAGATGAGAGAAAATTGTAGGTACAGTATAATAAAGCACTTAGGTAGCTAAGATTGATTGCAATGAAAGCTTGAATGGTAGTTGACAAAATTTGGTAGGCACAATACAGCAAATGGCTAGCACATAAAGGAAGACAGCAATGAACACAATGATAAGGTTGTTTGGGTTAAATACATAAGAATTAGGAGATTGGGTAACACTAGATACAGAGCAAAAAATAAAGCTCAGTGTAGGAAACTAAGAAGATGAAATTAAGTACTTTTTGGTTTTGTTTTTAAATAAGGCAAAAGTTTTACAGTTTTTCAATTCACTAGGGAGTGAGTTCCATAGACTAGGTCCCTTAATTTGCATAGAGTGTTTACACAGATTAAGTTTGACCCTGGGGATATCAAAGAGATATTTATTTCTGGTGTGGTGATAATGGGGGGTATATCTACTATAGTAATTACTACTATAGTAATGGTATATCTTGATATACCTTATAGAATTCCAGAGAACAACTGTGTAGAGTTTCCTTCGATTAAATATATTCAGATCCTTGATGGTTATAAAATATGTTTTTGTTCGATTCCCGAAGTCGAAGTAGTTGGGCAGCATTCCTTCACTCCGTCCTCACATCCCAGCTCATCTTAATGCCCCTTGCAAGTGTTATATAAGCATTCTGGCCTAGCGCTTTCACCTCATAATTACCTTGCCTTACTTTACATATTTTTCATATAGTTTTATCGTGGATTTTTGCTTCTCAGACCTCAATTGTCAGTTGATGATGTATGATGAAGTGGATGAATGTATGACTGTTGAGTTCTTCATTAAGCAGGAAGAGTCGTGGCCAGACTGGGAGGTCGGACCCGGTGTTCACGCCCTCACCAGTTACAACAGTCGTGGCCAGACTGGGAGGTCGGACCCGGTGTTCACGCCCTCACCAGTTACAACAGTCGTGGCCAGACTGGGAGGTCGGACCCGGTGTTCACGCGGTCACCAGTTACAACAGTCGTGGCCAGACTGGGAGGTCGGACCCGGTGTTCACGCCCTCACCAGTTACAACAGTCGTGGCCAGACTGGGAGGTCGGACCCGGTGTTCACGCCCTCACCAGTTCCCACAATATATGACATGTTAGCTTCCGTTTTTCCATATATTACGCAGATAAAACTTTAGTTTTAATCTAAAACTGTTTTTCATCTATTTAACCAAATTTTAAAATTCAATCACGTTATATTTATGAATTCTAGTAACTTACACATATATTATATAATTTGTTATTATTATAGCATTACGAAACAGTTAAAACTTGGGGTGAGTGTTGCAACACAGCAACAACGTAGTGTGAGTGTTGCAACACACCAACAACGTAGTGTGAGTGTTGCAACACAGCAACAACGTATTGTGAGTGTTGCAACACAACAACAACGTGTTGTGAGTGTTGCAACACAGCAACAACGTAGTGTGAGTGTTGCAACACAGCAACAACGTAATGTGAGTGTTGCAACACAGCAACAACGTAGTGTGAGTGTTGCAACACAGCAACAACGTAGTGTGAGTGTTGCAACACAGCAACAACGTAGTGTGGGTGTTGCAACACAGCAACAACGTAGTGTGGGTGTTGCAACACAGCAACAACGTAGTGTGGGTGTTGCAACACAGCAACAACGTAGTGTGGGTGTTGCAACACAGCAACAACGTAGTGTGAGTGTTGCAACACAGCAACAACGTGTTGTGAGTGTTGCAACACAGCAACAACGTGTTGTGAGTGTTGCAACACAGCAACAACGTAATGTGAGTGTTGCAACACAGAAACAACGTAGTGTGAGTGTTGCAACACAGCAACAACGTAGTGTGAGTGTTGCAACACAGCAACAACGTAGTGTGGGTGTTGCAACACAGCAACAACGTAGTGTGGGTGTTGCAACACAGCAACAACGTAGTGTGAGTGTTGCAACACAGCAACAACGTGTTGTGAGTGTTGCAACACAGCAACAACGTGTTGTGAGTGTTGCAACACAGCAACAACGTAGTGTGAGTGTTGCAACACAGCAACAACGTAGTGTGAGAGTTGCAACACAGCAACAACGTGTTGTGAGTGTTGCAACAAAGCAACAACGTGTTGTGAGTGTTGCAACACAGCAACAACGTGTTGTGAGTGTTGCAACACAGCAACAACGTGTTGTGAGTGTTGCAACACAGCAACAACGTAGTGTGAGTGTTGCAACACAGCAACAACGTAGTGTGGGTGTTGCAACACAGCAACAACGTAGTGTGAGTGTTGCAACACAGCAACAACGTGTTGTGAGTGTTGCAACACAGCAACAACGTAGTGAGTGTTGCAACACAGCAACAACGTAGTGAGTGTTGCAACACAGCAACAACGTAGTGTGAGTGTTGCAACACAGCAACAACGTGTTGTGAGTGTTGCAACACAGCAACAACGTAGTGTGAGTGATGCAACACAGCAACAACGTAGTGTGAGTGTTGCAACACAGCAACAACGTACTGTGAGTGTTGCAACACAGCAACAACGTAGTGTGAGTGATGCAACACAGCAACAACGTGTTGTGAGTGTTGCAACACACCAACAACGTAGTGAGTGTTGCAACACAGCAACAACGTAGTGTGAGTGTTGCAACACAGCAACAACGTGTTGTGAGTGTTGCAACACAGCAACAACGTAGTGTGAGTGTTGCAACACAGCAACAACGTAGTGTGAGTGATGCAACACAGCAACAACGTAGTGTGAGTGATGCAACACAGCAACAACGTAGTGTGAGTGTTGCAACACAGCAACAACGTAGTGTGAGTGTTGCAACACAGCAACAACGTAGTGTGATTGTTGCAACACAGCAACAACGTAGTGTGAGTGATGCAACACAGCAACAACGTGTTGTGAGTGTTGCAACACACCAACAACGTAGTGAGTGTTGCAACACAGCAAAAACGTAGTGTGAGTGTTGCAACACAGCAACAACGTGTTGTGAGTGTTGCAACACAGCAACAACGTAGTGTGAGTGTTGCAACACAGCAACAACGTGTTGTGAGTGTTGCAACACAGCAACAACGTGTGTGAGTGTTGCAACACAGCAACAACGTGTGTGAGTGTTGCAACACAGCAACAACGTAGTGTGAGTGTTGCAACACAGCAACAACGTAG
The DNA here is from genome assembly GCA_020271785.1 of Procambarus virginalis. Lineage (NCBI taxonomy): Eukaryota > Metazoa > Arthropoda > Malacostraca > Decapoda > Cambaridae > Procambarus > Procambarus virginalis. Next base: position 12,091 of record WNGS01126293.1, on the reverse strand, counting down.
TGTGAGTGTTGCAACACAGCAACAACGTAGTGTGAGTGTTGCAACACAGCAACAACGTAGTGTGAGTGTTGCAACACAGCAACAACGTAGTGTGAGTGTTGCAACACAGCAACAACGTAGTGTGAGTGTTGCAACACAGCAACAACGTAGTGTGAGTGTTGCAACACAGCAACAACGTAGTGTGAGTGTTGCAACACAGCAACAACGTAGTGTGAGTGTTGCAACACAGCAACAACGTAGTGTGAGTGTTGCAACACAGCAACAACGTAGTGTGAGTGTTGCAACACAGCAACAACGTAGTGTGAGTGTTGCAACACAGCAACAACGTAGTGTGAGTGTTGCAACACAGCAACAACGTAGTGTGAGTGTTGCAACACAGCAACAACGTAGTGTGAGTGTTGCAACACAGCAACAACGTGTTGTGAGTGTTGCAACACAGCAACAACGTAGTGTGAGTGTTGCAACACAGCAACAACGTAGTGTGAGTGTTGCAACACAGCAACAACGTAGTGTGAGTGTTGCAACACAGCAACAACGTAGTGTGAGTGTTGCAACACAGCAACAACGTAGTGTGAGTGTTGCAACACACAACANTTGCTATAATATTACCATAATTACCTTAACTATTGCTATAACATTACTATAATTACCTTAACTATTGCTATAATATTACCATAATTACCTTAACTATTGCTATAATATTACCATAATTACCTTAACTATTGCTATAATATTACCATAATTACCTTAACTATTGCTATAATATTACATAATTTAGTAAAATATGTAATTTGTCTGCCATTGAGAATCTCTTCACTAAAGTCTTCACTGTAGAGAGATAACTTCAAGAAAAATCATTGACAAAGTTTAGTGCAAGAATTTACAACTTGTAAGTTTGTACAACCCGTCCACCTGTTTAGACGGTAGTGTTGTAACAATGTGTACCATAGTACATGTACACCCGTCCCCCTGTTTAGACAGTAGTGTTGTACAATGTGTACCATAGTACATGTACAACCCGTCCTCCTGTTTAGACAGTAAGTGTTGTAACAATGTGTACCAGAGTACATGTACAACCCGTCCTCCTGTTTAGACAGTAGTGTTGTAACAATGTGCACCATAGTACATGTACAACCCGTTCCCCTGTTTAGACAGTAGTGTTGTAACACTGTGTACCATAGTACATGTACAACCCGTCCTCCTGTTTAGACGGTAGTGTTGTAACAATGTGTACCATAGTACATGTACAACCCGTCCTCCTGTTTAGACGGTAGTGTTGTAACAATGTGTACCATAGTACATGTACAACCCGTCCTCCTGTTTAGACAGTATGTTGTAACAATGTGTACCATAGTACATGTACAACCCGTCCACCTGTTTAGACAGTAGTGTTGTAACAATGTGTACCATAGTACATAGGTTGACGTACTAAACAATTAGCTTGAAAAATGTTGTACTATTTCCTATATAAAGTCCGAAAAATATGAGGCAAAAAACACCCGTAAATATTGCTAAGCCTAATATAGTACACATGTGTACTATATTAGGCCTCGTGTGTACTATATTAGGCGTCATGTGTACTATATTAGGCCTCGTGTGTACTATATTAGGCCTCATGTGTACTATATTAGGCCTCGTGTGTACTATATTAGGCCTCATGTGTACTATATTAGGCCTCGTGTGTACTATATTAGGCCTCATGTGTACTATATAGGCCTCGTGTGTACTATATTAGGCCTCATGTGTACTATATTAGGCCTCGTGTGTACTATATTAGGCCTCATGTGTACTATATTAGGCCTCATGTGTACTATATTAGGCCTCGTGTGTACTATATTAGGCCTCATGTGTACTATATTAGGCCGCGTGTGTACTATATTAGGCCTCATGTGTACTATATTAGGCGTCATGTGTACTATATTAGGCCTCGTGTGTACTATATTAGGCCTCATGTGTACTATATTAGGCCTCATGTGTACTATATTAGGCCTCGTGTGTACTATATTAGGCCTCATGTGTACTATATTAGGCCTCGTGTGTACTATATTAGGCCTCGTGTGTACTATATTAGGCTCATGTGTACTATATTAAGCCTCGTGTGTACTATATTAGGCCTCATGTGTACTATATTAGCCCTCGTGTGTACTATATTAGGCCTCATGTGTACTATATTAGGCCTCATGTGTACTATATTAGGCCTCATGTGTGCTATATTAGGTGTCATGTGTACTATATTAGGCCTCATGTGTACTATATTAGGCCTCATGTGTACTATATTAGGCCTCATGTGTACTATATTAGGCCTCATGTGTGCTATATTAGGTGTCATGTGTACTATATTAGGTGTCATGTGTACTATATTAGGCCTCATGTGTGCTATATTAGGTGTCATGTGTACTATATTAGGCCTCGTGTGTACTATATTTGGCCTCATGTGTACTATATTAGGCCTCGTCATACGAATATAGTGTATTAGGCCTAGGAAGAGTAGCTTAGGTTAGTTTGTCTTGGCAACATAAATAGAAAACAAAATCCGGTTTGTCTAATTTCAACAGTACCGATTTTAACTTTCTAATTGTATTTTCCGTCGGTATATGTACTAATGTCCACATGGTTGTAGGTGGTATATGTACTAATGTCCACATGGCTGTAGGTGGTATATGTACTAATGTCCACATGGTTGTAGGTGGGTATATGTACTAATGTCCACATGGCTGTAGGTGGGTATATGTACTAATGTCCACATGGCTGTAGGTGGGTATATGTACTAATGTCCACATGGTTGTAGGTGGGTATATGTACTAATGTCCACATGGCTGTAGGTGGGTATATGTACTAATGTCCACATGGCTGTAGGTGGGTGTATGTACTAATGTCCACATGGCTGTAGGTGGGTATATGTACTAATGCCCACATGGCTGTAGGTGGGTATATGTACTAATGTCCACATGGCTGTAGGTGGTATATGTACTAATGTCCACATGGTTGTAGGTGGTATATGTACTAATGTCCACATGGTTGTAGGTGGTATATGTACTAATGTCCACATGGTTGTAGGTGGTATATGTACTAATGTCCACATGGTTGTAGGTGGTATATGTACTAATGTCCACATGGCTGTAGGTGGTATATGTACTAATGTCCACATGGTTGTTGGTGGTATATGTACTAATGTCCACATGGTTGTAGGTGGGTATATGTACTAATGTCCACATGGTTGTAGGTGGGTATATGTACTGATGTCCACATGGTTGTAGGTGGGTATATGTACTAATGTCCACATGGTTGTAGGTGGGTATATGTACTAATGTCCACATGGTTGTAGGTGGGTATATGTACTAATGTCCACATGGTTGTAGGTGGGTATATGTACTAATGTCCACATGGTTGTAGGTGGGTATATGTACTAATGTCCACATGGTTGTAGGGGGGTATATGTACTAATGTCCACATGGCTGTAGGTGGTATATGTACTAATGTCCACATGGTTGTAGGTGGTATATGTACTAATGTCCTCATGGTTGTAGGTGGGTATATGTACTAATGTCCTCATGGTTGTAGGTGGTATATGTACTAATGTCCTCATGGTTGTAGGTGGGTATATGTACTAATGTCCTCATGGTTGTAGGTGGGTATATGTACTAATGTCCACATGGTTGTAGGTGGGTATATGTACTAATGTCCACATGGTTGTAGGTGGTATATGTACTAATGTCCACATGGTTGTAGGTGGTATATGTACTAATGTCCTCATGGTTGTAGGTGGGTATATGTACTAATGTCCTCATGGTTGTAGGTGGGTATATGTACTAATGTCCTCATGGTTGTAGGTGGGTATATGTACTAATGTCCACATGGTTGTAGGTGGGTATATGTACTAATGTCCACATGGTTGTAGGTGGTATATGTACTAATGTCCACATGGTTGTAGGTGGTATATGTAGTAATGTCCTCATGATTGTAGGTGGCTATATGTACTAATGTTCTCATGGTTGTAGGTGGTATATGTACTAATGTCCACATGGTTGTAGGGGGGTATATGTACTAATGTCCACATGGTTGTATGTGGTATATGTACTAATGTCCACATGGTTGTAGGTGGTATATGTACTAATGTCCACATGGTTGTAGGTGGGTATATGTACTAATGTCCACATGGTTGTAGGTGGGTATATGTACTAATGTCCACATGGTTGTAGGTGGGTATATGTACTAATGTCCACATGGTTGTAGGTGGTATATGTACTAATGTCCACATGGTTGTATGTGGTATATGTACTAATGTCCACATGGTTGTATGTGGTATATGTACTAATGTCCACATGGTTGTAGGTGGGTATATGTACTAATGTCCACATGGTTGTTGGTGGTATATGTACTAATGTCCACATGGTTGTAGGTGGGTATATGTACTAATGTCCACATGGTTGTAGGTGGGTATATGTACTAATGTCCACATGGTTGTAGGTGGTATATGTACTAATGTCCACATGGTTGTAGGTGGTATATGTACTAATGTCAACATGGTTGTTGGTGGTATATATACTAATGTCCACATGGTTGTAGGTGGGTATATGTACTAATGTCCACATGGTTGTAGGTGGGTATATGTACTAATGTCCACATGGTTGTAGGTGGGTATATGTAATAATGTCCACATGGTTGTAGGTGGGTATATGTACTAATGTCCACATGGTTGTAGGTGGGTATATGTACTAATGTCCACATGGTTGTAGGTGGGTATATGTACTAATGTCCACATGGTTGTAGGTGGGTATATGTACTAATGTCCACATGGTTGTAGGGGGGTATATGTACTAATGTCCACATGGCTGTAGGTGGTATATGTACTAATGTCCACATGGTTGTAGGTGGTATATGTACTAATGTCCTCATGGTTGTAGGTGGGTATATATACTAATGTCCTCATGGTTGTAGGTGGTATATGTACTAATGTCCTCATGGTTGTAGGTGGGTATATGTACTAATGTCCTCATGGTTGTAGGTGGGTATATGTACTAATGTCCACATGGTTGTAGGTGGGTATATGTACTAATGTCCACATGGTTGTAGGTGGTATATGTACTAATGTCCACATGGTTGTAGGTGGTATATGTACTAATGTCCTCATGGTTGTAGGTGGGTATATGTACTAATGTCCTCATGGTTGTAGGTGGTATATGTACTAATGTCCACATGGTTGTAGGGGGTATATATACTAATGTCCACATGGTTGTATGTGGTATATGTACTAATGTCCACATGGTTGTAGGTGGTATATGTACTAATGTCCACATGGTTGTAGGTGGGTATATGTACTAATGTCCACATGGTTGTAGGTGGGTATATGTACTAATGTCCACATGGTTGTAGGTGGGTATATGTACTAATGTCCACATGGTTGTAGGTGGGTATATGTACTAATGTCCACATGGTTGTAGGTGGTATATGTACTAATGTCCACATGGTTGTAGGTGGTATATGTACTAATGTCAACATGGTTGTTGGTGGTATATGTACTAATGTCCACATGGTTGTAGGTGGTATATGTACTAATGTCCACATGGTTGTAGGTGGTATATGTACTAATGTCAACATGGTTGTTGGTGGTATATGTACTAATGTCCACATGGTTGTAGGTGGTATATGTACTAATGTCCTCATGGTTGTAGGTGGGTATATGTACTAATGTCCTCATGGTTGTAGGTGGGTATATGTACTAATGTCCTCGTGGTTACTATAAGTACTGACCAAACAGGAAGATCGGCTGGTATAAACACACTATAAAGTCATGTTCCATCGATCTGTTTTTTCTGGGTTTTAAACACTTGTGACCAACTAAAAGAAAAATTATACTCTAACATATGCGTCAAATATACGGAGAAATACCTTTTTTTCTCTAATAATAACAATTGGGATTCCTACCATGCGATCATTACTAAAACAAACATGAATATTTATATGAACAAATCCACAAAGGCCGTGACGAGGGTTCGAACTTACGTCCGAGAAGATCCCAGACGCTTCCTTAATCGACTGAGCTACGACATGGTCAAAAGAATTGCAACCAGGAAATCATCCTGCTTTACCAATGGTTCCTGCAGCCTCTCCGAGACACAAACCTGCAGAGTGTTACACAATCCCCTCATACACTCGAGCTATGTCAGTCCCCTCATACATTCGAGCTATGTCAGTCCCCACAGACACTCGAGCTATGTCAGTCCCCTCATGCACTCGAGCTATGTCAATCCCCTCATGCACTCCAGCTATGTCAGTCCCCTCATGCACTCGAGCTATGTCAGTCCCCACATGCACTCGAGCTGTGTCAGTCCCCTCATGCACTCGAGCTATGTCAGTCCCCTCATACACTCGAGCTATGTCAGTCCCCTCATACACTCGAGCTGTGTCAGTCCCCTCATGCACTCGAGCTATGTCAGTCCCCTCATACACTCGAGCTGTGTCAGTCCCCTCATACACTCGAGCTGTGTCAGTCCCCTCATACACTCGAGCTGTGTCAGTCCCCTCATACACTCGAGCTGTGTCAGTCCCCTCATGCACTCGAGCTGTGTCAGTCCCCTCATACACTCGAGCTGTGTCAGTCCCCTCATACACTCGAGCTGTGTCAGTCCCCTCATACACTCGAGCTGTGTCAGTCCCCTCATGCACTCCAGCTGTGTCAGTCCCCTCATACACTCGAGCTGTGTCAGTCCCCTCATACACTCGAGCTGTGTCAGTCCCCTCATACACTCGAGCTATGTCAGTCCCCTAATGCACTCGAGCTGTGTCAGTCCCCTCATGCACTCCAGCTGTGTCAGTCCCCTCATGCACTCCAGCTGTGTCAGTCCCCTCATACACTCGAGCTGTGTCAGTCCCCTCATACACTCGAGCTATATCAGTTGCCACGTTTCCTGTTTCTGATACTCGCCATATTCTCACTATATTCATCTCCTTTGTTTTGCTATATTTTCACCATGTTCCGCTTACAAGTTTTCAAAGCAGATCCAGAAAGTGAAATAGGGACCTTACGTCACGCTAAGGGGGTCGATTTGTTAACTCTTGCACATGAGTATCACTTAGAAGTTCCTGTTGGAGCCAACAAATTTACCATTAATAATATGATACTGGATCACCTTGCTGAGGAAGATATTATAGATTCTTCTACACATGAACAGTACATTATTTCAGATAAAGATGACTTGAGAGCGATGAAGCTCAGATTGGAACTTGCCAAGATCGAGCTACAGCAACAACAAGAAGCAGCTGCAATCAGAGAGCGTGAAGCTGCCCTGAAGAAGGAAGAAAGTGAGAGGGAGGCCCTACTCCTCAAAGGACAGCAAGAACGTGAGTTGGCCTTATACAAACAGCGACTCGAGATACAACGCGAACACGACCAACGACAGGCAGAAGCAGCTCTAAACTGTCGTGACCGAGAACTCACGAGGGACGCTGCACACCAAGCTCAACTCCAACAAGCGGCAGCTAGTCTTCCTCCCAGTTTCAATATCTCCCGTGCAAGTAAGTTAATGCCCCCGTTCCTCGAAACGGAGGTAGATGTGTTCTTTACCACTTTTGAGACCCTTGCTGTTCAACTTAATTGGCCTGACGACCAATGGGCTACCCTTCTCAGAGTACATTTAACAGGTAGAGCAGCAGTCACACTCAGCACTTTGGCTTCGGAAAACGACTACACCACCCTGAAACAAGCTGTGTTGGACGCCTACCTTCTCTCCACCGAAAGCTATCGACGAAAGTTTCGTGACTACGTCAAGGCAAGTACCACCACCTTCTTAGAATTTGCTAACACCAAACAAAGATATTTCATGAAATGGCTGGAGGCAGCACATGTCTCTACTTTTTCAGAACTTGTCAACCTCATACTGGTTGAAGAATTTTTGAGACGTGTACCTCCTCCTGTCCGCCTATACTTAGCAGACAAGGAAGAGACGGAATTAGTGAAGTGTGCGAAGTCAGCTGACACTTACAGCCTCATCCACCGGCTGACTCCAGATCCTACCAGAAAGAAGTCTTGGTACAGTTACGAGAAAGCGAGCCCAGATCAAGGTACCTCTCAACTGTACTGCAGGTATTGTCGATTATATGGACACACCATTGACAAATGTGGTAAGTCCCAATTAAAGGTAACGTCGAACCCCCTAAGTCTAAAACTACTCACCCTAAGTCCGGTAAGCCTGTAATGAATGTTGGTGTTCATGCTAATGATCTCTCTCTCTTTACCAAGCATCTCTATCCAGGAACTATCTCTACCCACGGTTCAGATTCAGAGGGACGTTTCGGACTTAAGATCCTAAGGGACACAGCGGCTCTACAATCGATCGTTTTGAAATCGGCTGTGCCCAACGTCGCCTACACAGGAGAGACTGTGTTCATCACTGACCTTACTGCTACAACTCCTTATCCACTTGCCCGAGTTTACCTGGATTGTCCCTTCGTGACCGGTGAAGTCCAAGTCGCCGTCAGGGAAAAGCCTTTTCCCATGCCTGGAGTGCAACTTCTCCTGGGCAACGACTTGGCAGAAGACCAACAACCAAACAACCTGATCATCAAGGACATATCCAAGGTAAGCAACTCTGTGGTGGATAACCCGATTTTTGAACATTTCCCAGTAAAGGTTCAAGAGAGTGATGAAGGTTCTCCTCCTGTTATGGTGACCACCCGTGCTCAAGCTGCACGTCCACAGCCAGCCGACTCTACTGCTACCGCTGTCCCTCAGGACCCTTCGAAACTACCCCCTAACCTGACCGCGGTGGAGTTCCGTAAGTTACAGAGAGATGATCTTACATTGACACCATTATTCTTTCAGGCTGAAACCCAATCCGACAGTGTTCCTGGGTTCTTTATGGAGAACGAAATACTCTATCGCAGGTATAGACCCAGTAAACTGAAGGACGAGGACGATTGGGCAAATGTTGAACAACTAGTGATTCCCACCAGCCTGCGGCCCACGATTCTACACCTGGCCCACGGCGCTTTGTCACACTATGGGTTCAACAAGACTTACCATGGAATTCGACAAGACTACTACTGGCCAGGTATGGTAAACGACGTCAAATCTCATGTCAAATTATGCCACGTGTGTCAGTTAGCCGGGAAACCGAACGTTTCCATTCCCAGAGCACCCCTGATACCCATCCAGGTGCCTGAGGAACCGTTCCACAAGCTCATTATCGACTGCGTTGGTCCTTTGCCTCGGACCAGTGCAGGCAACTCATATATCTTAACCATCCTGTGTCCTACCACCAGATTTCCGATAGCAGTTCCAGTAAAAAATATTACAGCTGCTACAGTGGTGAAGAATCTACTGAAAATCTTCACCCAGTATGGATTTCCGAGGGAGATTCAGAGCGACTGTGGTACCAACTTCACCAGTGATCTCTTCAAACGGACTCTGGAGGAGTTCAACATCAAACAGGTACTGTCCAGCCCCTATCATCCTGCTTCACAGGGTTCTCTCGAGCGTAGTCATCAAACCATCAAGGCACTCTTAAAAAAATTCTGTAATGAGACCTCAAAGGATTGGGATAGGCAAATTGATCTCATTTTGTGTATTTTCAGAAGTCTTCCCAACGAGTCACTAGGAGTATCTCCTTATGAGATGCTCTACGGACGTAAGTGCCGTACACCTCTCAAGGCTTTCAAGGATTCTCTACGTGATGACACCTTCAGTGAGCATCAGAGTGTGCCCCAGTATCTCCAAAATCTCCGACACATTCTAGAGAGGGTCCATTCCTTTGCCAGCAACAACCTACAGAGAGCCCAGGAGAGGATGAAGACTCGTTACGACCGGCACTGTAAAGTAAGGAAGTTTACACCAGGAGACTTAGTGCTTGCCTATTTCCCTATCCCAGGTTCTCCTTTACAGAACAGGTTCTCAGGACCCTACCGTGTTAAGGAGTGCCGGAACAACTTCAACTACGTTCTCGAGACCCCCGATAGGCGGCGGAAGACCCAGCTGTGCCACATTAATTTACTCAAGCCCTACCATGGGGTTCCTCCCACTGTGTTAACCAATTTCACCTCATTTACAGGTCCATACAGCCACAGTGAGACCTTCCCTGCTTCTCCTTCCGAGAGCACTGACACTGAGACAGCGCTCTCTAACTCGGAAATCCTTACTAACCTTCAACATCATTTTCAGGACGATAATAGTGCTCCACTAATCAAACTCGTCAGAGAATATCAAGAGTTGTTTCGAGATGACCCCCAAGAGTGTACCGTAACTCGGCACGACATCCAACTGCTACCTGACACCCAGCCGATTCGCCAACCATTCTACCGAATCAGCCCGAGCAAAACGGAAGTCATGCGGGCTGAGGTACAGTATCTCTTGGACCATGGACTGGCTACCCCCTGTGAGTCCCCCTGGGCCTCACCATGCATCCTGGTACCCAAACCTCACGGCAAAATCCGTCTGTGTACGGATTATAGGAAGTTGAACCAGGTCACAGTGAAGGACGCCTACCCAATACCCAGAGTAGACGACATTTTGGATGCCATTGGTAATGCCCGCTACCTGTCTCAGGTAGACCTACTAAAGGGCTACTACCAGGTGAGTTTAACGGAGCGAGCTAAGGTACTGTCCGCCTTTATAACCCCCTTTGGTCTCTACAGGTACCATCGCCTTCCCTTTGGACTCTGCAATGCCCCAGCCACCTTTCAGAGAGCTGTCAACCGCGTCATCCAGGGCTTGGAAAACACCTATGCCTATTTGGACGACATTGTGGTAGCATCCAACACCTGGAGCGAACACCTGCTCCAGCTACAACGATTGTTCTACAAGCTCCTGAAAGCCGGCCTCACCATCAATTTGGGCAAGTCCACCTTCGCGAAAGGTAAAGTGCGGTACCTGGGTCATGTTATAGGGAGTGGCAACCTGGCTCCGTTAAACATTCACATTCAAGCAATCCAACAGTATCCACAGCCTACTACCAGGAAGCAGCTCCTGCGCTTCCTTGGTCTTGCTTCCTATTACCGTAGGTTTGTGAAGAATTTTAGCACTGTTGCAACCCCATTAATCACCTTAACCAGTCCCAAGCAACGGTATAATTGGACCAGAGAGCAAACCGTTGCATTCGAACAACTCAAATTCCTCCTCTGTTCTAATCCCATTCTCGCCTCACCAGATATCAAGAAGCCTTTCATCCTCCATGTCGACGCCAGTGGTACCGGCATCGGAAGTGTCTTAATGCAGCAGCGAGGCGAGGAGGTTCTACCTGTCAGCTACTACAGTTGCAAGTTGAAGCCTCATCAGAAGAACTACAGTACTATAGAGAAGGAACTCCTGTCCATCGTCCTGAGCTTACAACACTTTGCACCATATCTGCACGGTGCTAGGTCCACTACCATCTATTCGGACCACAACCCTCTGAGATTTTTACATCAAGCCCAATTTAATAACCAACGTCTGCTGCGATGGGCTTTATATCTTCAAGGCTTCAACTTAAAGATCTGCTACATCAAGGGGCCTGATAACATCATCGCTGATGCCCTCTCCAGAGTGCATGAGGTAGAGGCAGCTCCACCTCCCACTCTACCTCCAGTGGACGTGATTCACCCGAAACGGCAGGCTTCGGGGGAGAGTTGTGACGATAATCTCTTATCAGAGATTTAGCCTGCTATTTCTGCGAATCACGCCTGTCCTCATCAATATACAAGATACGTTTTGTAGTGGCTAAACGTACATATTAGCCACACGTACCAGCAACTCCCTCCTTCCCCCCCACTGCTGCACCTGGTCGACGCGCCGAACCCTTCAACGCCTAACGAGCGACTTGCGACCATCCAGCTTCCTCATTGGCCGCCAACCAACACTCCACTCCGGCTCCCCGCCAATCACAAGACCTCACCAGTTATTGTTGGAGTCCCTTGCGTTTCTGCCAGCCAGAATATTGTGTGCTCGCAAGCTGTGAACTCCTAAGTGACTCACTCTGTGTGGTCAAATAGAGGTTCATAGTTAGTGCATATATTCCAGCATTCATATTTTACTTACTTTTGTATATCAATTCTCCTCCCCATTAACGTAATCTATTTTCATGTTTATATTGTTTATTATTTTTGCCAGTAAGCCAAATTT